>BQNB010134467.1:0-18309 GCA_026074375.1 Tanacetum coccineum | reverse complement strand
GTTATTAAAGCTTATTTGGTTTGTAAAATTCAGTATATACAACACATTATCGGTTGGTAGTGTTCAAGTATTTCTATAATATCGATCTGGTTCAGGTGTTAATCAGATAGCCTAATATATAAAGCTTATCTCATATTTTACGATAACGTATAACGTTAGTTCTAGCTTGCACTTTCACATCTAAAAATTCTCTAACACGATAAACATTTATACCAAATTAAAATCACATTTTTAAAGTATGTGTATGGTCGTTTGTATTATGAGTAAATTGGGCTTTCTAGTTGGATATATACATTATTATAACTGGGCTACACAAAAATAAAACTCATTGGCCATTACCATTTAGCCTTTTTGCTTTCTTCTTCTTCTTGCTGTCTAGCATCTGCCATCTCTACTTCAAAATCACAGTGCTTTTTTTTCTTTTTCTTTTTTTCTTTCCTTTCAAACAACGGTGAGTTAGATTAAGGTATGCACTTATGTTTTTCGTGTATTTTAGAGTGCGTGCACTCATAAACTTTTAGTGTATTTTATAGTAACATTTGAGAAAATACAAATTTTTTTACACTACTCAAATTTTATGCAGGGCATGCACGTGCATACCCTGTGTATAAGCTAGATCCTCCCCTGGTTAGAAACGTCAGTTAACTCCTACATGAGTTATATCCAAACAGGCCTTTAAGTTGAAAATTTGTAGCTTAAAGACCCAAACACGGATAAAAATGTCCTTGCGCGAACCATAACTAATAATTTCACTCCAGAAGGTCCAACATATCTAATACACAAAATATACTCAATTGCGAAGGTGTATTTAATGACATAATATAGCTCCAAAAATTCACAATTATTAACTGAGTAAGGCCAGATAACGTTCCATATGTAATGTAAAAGGAAGAACATTGCCACATACCGAAGAGTAGGAACAATTCATGATGTGTATTTTATTCACATTCCACAAACTCTCATGCCTAATTTTTTTATAATAAATTTGTTTCCAACCCACCGACTCACCCATCTTGCACCATCTACTTATGCTACAATAAAGTATGTGGATTGGAGGGGGTATATCCCTAAAATATAAAACATTTTTTAAACGATTGTACCTGATCGGTAATTTTCTATCCTCCCAATCCAAACACTTCAAGTAAAAACGACTGAACGTTATACCTATTTCAGCAGTTCAGTGTAACACGCGCAATAATGAAAGGGAAATCTTGATGATAATAATAAAAAAGGGGGAAGGAGTAGTTTACTCTCAATTTGATTTTGTCCTTGAGAAGTCCTGTTCTCTAAAATCGCCCTCAAGAATGGGAAAGAAGACGATGTATAAAGCATATTAGTGACGTCTAGCGTCTTCACCAAAATGTGAACCATTGTAACTTATATTTTGTGGTTTCCTGAAAGTCATATATGTTTTAAAACATGTTATTAAACATAAGGCGTGTTGTTTGGTCATAAATATGATATATAGAGTATACATGAAGAGATTTGGGTTAGTAATGGTACCTTGTTGAAGCTTTAGCAACACTTATCAGAATAAATTCAGGAGATCACTCCACTTGACATTTTTAATAATCCTCGTACGAGTAACATATTTTATCAATCATCGCTCCGCTTTTGCCACCAAGCTAATCACCAGTGTTACTAAGGACCCATTCTGTTTGCATTTTAGCCCCTCGTATGTCTCTTCACTGTCAACTACCTTAGGGTGCGTTCAGTTGGGATAAATTAGAGAGATTTTATGACATTTGTATTTTAAATTACTTTAAATATTGTGTTTTTGTGTTTGATATCTTAAATGAAGTCATTTAGAATTTCATAAATTGCTAAAATGAAAAGAATTAAAATGCATTTACAAAGTGAGAAAATTGAATTTACTTGAAAATATTTTTTTTAAATGACCAAATTAGACCAAAATACTATTTTACTTTTTTTTCTTGTTGTCTTTGTTACATCTTTTCTTGTTTGGGTGCTAGGCGGGTCGGGTTCGGGCTAATTCGGATCGGGTCAAAATTGGTTCAAAGTTAAAACTTACATACCCGAACCTGTGAAGACGAAGAAACTCGCCGGAATAAGGGTTTCACAACGAGAAAGAGGCGGGGAGATTTTTTTTTGAAAAAAGACGATAAAAATTGAAAAAAACAAAGAAAATAAATTATTTATGTTAGAAATAAAAAAATGTTCTACTTGTAAGCACTATTATAAAGTGCAGGGACTATTTGTGTCAAGTTAGAAAAGTTTAGTCAGCAATCTAATAAGGCTATAAATAGGGTATTTATGTCAAGATTAGATGTAACAATTTCATTTAATCAAAAGACAAGTTAAGTATTTTCTCTCTCTAATCACACACACTAATTACACTTTATTTTACACATACTAGTCATCAATCAAGATCTTAATATTCAAGATGTAGTATCAAGAGCCAATGATTGCGGATTAGTGCTTATTTTTAGTGTTTGATTGTGTTAGAGATTGAGGATTTGCTTATTTTGATTGCTTATTAGAACAGCTTTTTCGTGCTTATTTTTTGTGCTTATTTCGACTGCTAATCTGTTGCTTAATTATGTGCTTAATCTGCTGCTTAAATCTGTGTTTTGAGCTGATTTTCTGCTTATTTATGCTAATTTCAGTTGTGTTTTATGCAACTGAAATTGACTGCTTACGGTTTTATCGTAAGGGTCGTGGCAACATTTAGTAGATAATTTGCTTATTCATGCTTATCTATTTATTTTTTGATAAAATCTGTTTTTAAGTCAAATTCGGAACTGTAACAATCAGGTCAAACTCGGTGTTGACTGGTCAAACTCGATCAAAACAGATATTTTGGTCAAACTTGGTATTGACTTTTATCAAATTTTAACAGATCTAACAGATTTTAGATTTTACTGAGTTTGAAAGAAAAGAAAAGATAAGTATAAACATTTCGGTAAATCATTTTCGAAAAAGGAGGCAAACAGACCTGTCAAATTTAGAACCAAACTCTGAATCTAATCTTGGAAACAAGCTCAGAACGAACTCGGTAGATCTCAGTTTTGTTCAAAGAGTTGTTAAAACGAAAAAGATATCGTTTGTTGAACATATCATCACATATCTAAAACAGAAAATAAAGCAAAAGAAGAACAAGACAAAAAAGTCAAAAAGATCTCAGATTGTATGTTGTTCTTGACATAACATCTTTCAAGTTTTTGTTTCCAACACAATCATCCTCGCAGATCTTGGAATTACAACACATATATTCTAAGATCTAGAACAGACGAACCAAAACAATATCACTAGTACAACAATCAATCTGTCCACACTATCCTAACCCATCACAACATCTTCACAGCCAACATCTCAAGAAAAAAAACAAAACACAATAGATCGATTGATCTCAGATTGGTCCAAATCTTTTCAAATATTGTTAAATCTTATAAAGATTTTTGGTACTTGAACTTTCTCATCATAGATCTATAGAAGTTTTCACTTCTTTTGTTTAATTTTCGAAACACAACAAGAACAAGAACAAGTCTCAAACATTAACAAAACAAGATCTCAGTTTAGGGTTTGTTTGGTATCAACTTGTGACACTCAAAGATCTATAAAGATCTACAAGAAAACGAAAAACCCCATCTCATCATAGATCTTTGTGAAGGTGTAGCTTCGTTTTAATTTTCGAAACATACCAAAGAAAATCAAGAACAATAATCTGCCCATAATTTTCTTTTATTTCGATTTAATAAAAAAAAGGGAGCAAAACCATACACCTACCTGTGTCATTTTCTTTGAGGTATTCTTCGAACAGTATAAAGATAAAAAAGGGGTTTCGTTTGTTTTTGTTGTTTACATTTTGTATTTTTGACAAGAAAAAGAGGTTGTGAATCATTTGTTTTGGAGGCGTATGATTTGCTTTTGTGGTTTGTATTTTTGGTTATAGCAGATTGTGAAGGAGTAATAAGGGTGATGTCTTTTCATCTTGTGGAGTGATATAAGGGTGTGTTTTAGTTTGTGACTGCGTATGTTTTAGATAGGAGTGTGGTAGGGTTTGTCTGAGTGTGTGAGAGTGGTGCGCTTTTATATAACAAAATTAGGGTTAGTATTGGGCCTGCTTTGTGTAAACCGAAAATAATAAGCATAATCAAGTTGGGCTCCTATTTTTCTAACTGAAATCTTTTATATAACAAATGAGACTGTAACCTTTTCCCTTTTTGTGTTATGAATATTTCATATATAGTCCTTTGACTATTTGACTTTTGTTACTTTATTCATATTTTATACCGTGTTGACGGTGGTGATTTTTATGAGAATCGTGGTGATTTTATGAGTATTGTGATGAATTGTGGTTTATGGTGATTAATAATCTCTTTTGGAAGGTATTATTGAGTTATTTGTATTCCGGGTGGTTTGACCCGTGAATTTTGAGAAATGCCGAAAAACGAGCATGACACGTCCGTTAATGTCCAATTTAAGTTTTGAAGGGTTTAAAGTGAAAATATGTCATGTGAATACTCTAAGTTAATGGAAAAGTATTTTTAAAGTGAATAAAAATGCTAATTAACTTTGTGGTAAATTTTACGGTTGAGTTTTACAAGCTTTTAAGTGATTTCGACACGAAAAGAAAGGCCCGAGACCACTTAGGATCCCTTGGCCGGTTATGGGAAGTGTAGGGAACAAAATGGCTAAATTTTAGCAAGTATGTCCCAATGTGTGTACACTTATATTCCTTTTCACCTCATTTCCACTCATTTTTATCATTTTCAAAAAAATCAAAAACACACACACACTTGTGTGTGTATATTCGGCCGAACTCAACACAAACAAGAAACACATAAATTTTTAAAGATTGATCAAGAAAACATGAAGACATAAATATTTGGGGTTGATTCTAGTGTTTGGCTATTCATTTAAACAACGTTTGGGTTGTCCGGTTCGTGTCGAAATGTACAAATTTGAAGATTTTCTTGTAAGTTTTCAAATTTAAATTTTGTTTATCCTTTTGGGTTTATTTTGATGCATAGATGTTAGTTGTACAAGTTGATCGTTCTGCAAATCAATTTTCGCGTGGTTCTGAGTATGGTGAACAAGATAGGAAAGCTGTAATTTTGTATGAGTATGAGACTTTCAAAGCTACTAAAGGAGAACAATTGCTTGATACTTATCTTCATTACTTACAAGTGATTAATGATTTGAAGAAGTGTGGTTATAAGAAAGATAATTGTGAGTTGAATTACAAGTTCTTGAACAATCTGCAACCAGAATGGAAACAGTATGGTACACTGATGAGGCAAACCAAGAACTTAATGGATATCAATATTGATGCTCTCTACAACATTCTGAAGCAAAACCAAGGTGATGTGAATGATGCTATGGGATATAAGAAGAAAGCTGTTGTGGTTACTTCAGATCCATTAGCGTTGGTTGCTGAGAAAACAAAAGTGAGTAAACGCAAAGAGAAAGTTGTAGTTCAATCAGAATCTGAAGGAAGTGATGATGAAGATATCAAGATTTAAAAAGATTTTACGCGTTGTGGGTAGTAAAGCTTTTAATCAAAAAAAGTGTTATGCTAAGCCAACAAACAACAATTTGAGAACTTCTTCAGCTTCTTCTTCAGCAAACAAGAAACCATAGTACGTGAAGTCAGAGGAAAAGAAAAAGGATAAGAAAGTCGATGAGAAGAAACAGGATATGAGCAAAGTTAAGTGCTATAACTGCAAAAAGGAAGGACATTTTGCCAAAGACTACAAGAAAGCAAAGGTCAAAGACTACAACTACTACAAGACAAAGATGTTGCTAGCTAAGAAAGATAGTGATGAACAAGTGCTTCTTGCTGAGGACCAAGCTTGGATGGAGTCTAGTAGTGATTCAGATCAAGAGATCAATGCAAATATGGTCTTCATGGCTAAAATGGAAAAAGGTTCTTTTAGATTCAGAGGAAAGTTCATCATCTGCCGAAGAAACCATTGCTGAGGTATCTTATTACACATTGATTCTAAAAGTAAATTGAATACGAAAACTTTGAAATTTTATGATAACTCTAAAATTATGGTTTATTTTGTGGACAATGTTGTTGATCAAAGAAATTTTTCAGATGAATAGATTTGCTAGTGAAAATTTTATTGAATATCATATTGTTTCTCAAACAGATCATGATCAGTCAGAGTTGATCATAATGATTCTGAAGAAAGAACATTAGTTGATAAAATTGATTATGAAGTTTTAAACAAAAGATTGCTAAATGGTCAAAAACGTATGAGAAGCGAATCTACAAAGCAACCTAGTTAGGAAAATCAAATCAAGGATTTACAAGATAAATATGAGGTTTGAAGAATCAAGTAAACACTTTTGAGGAGAAAAACAATGAATTTAATGAACAATAAAGTGTTGAACGAACGAATGTTGATTTTCTTGCTCAAACGAAGTTTACAGAACAACTCAAAGTCACACATGATGTGGACTTGATACTCACACTTGAATGTCAAGCACATATGCTAAACTTGAGCGAAGGAAAGAGGGAGTCTTGAATTCAGGATCAATAGCAATAGAGTGTTTAGTTAGAGAGTAGAAGTAGAAAGTAGGAGATTGAATGAGGGAGGAGGAGGTTAGAGAAAAGATAAGAATAGATTCGAAGAAACTTGGAAGACCACAAAAAAAAAAAAAAACACAACACAAAAAAAACAGACCCGCCAGGCTGACAACAAACAATAAAAACAAAACATGAACACCCCCACAAATGAGGTGGTGGTGGGGTATTTATACCCATTTACAAGAATGAGCATGGAGCTCTTCTCTTTTTGGGGGGATCTTTAACTATTTATCGGGTCCGTGACTTTAATTTTAGTCACGAACCTTTCACCTAACCTATTACACAATATTATTTCTCTATTTATTACAAGACTTTTATCTCAATAAGATCGTCACTTTTATCAATCCTAACAATCTTCCCCCAAGGGACGATCATTGAGATCTCTCTTTGATTGCATAAATGATCATTATTTTCTTATGATTATCATTTTCTTATTCATAACAATCTCCCCCTAAAGGATGATCATTGAGATCTCTCTTGTGACTTTGATCTTTGAACTTTAATGCTTGTTTGTCTTGAGGTCTGTTGTCGTAATAGTGGTTTCGTTCTAATCATGCTCTAGTGATCTTGATCTTGATCTTTCCATTATCCTTTTTTCCTTTGCCTTTGAGATCTTTTAATATCATCATTCTTTACCGTAAATCCATCTTGATTTATCATTTGAATCTTCTAACCAACATACTCATACTTTCTTGACAGCTTACAATCTTCCTCATGTAGAACTTTTGTCTTGACCAATAACTTGATGATTTAAGGAAGTTCTTTGATTTATCAGAGTTACGGAAGTGTATTTTTAAAATTTGAGTATGAGATATGAAGGTATGAATTATGATGGTTTTCTTGCTTCTGAAAGGTAGAGATGTTGTTGAACATAAATATATCTTCCCTCAATTGCTTCCCCCCAAATAAACAACCATTCGTACGCACATACTTCACACAAACAACTTATAGAAGAAAGAAACTATAACCTCCAAGTCAATTAAGTCCCGAATGTTTACATTTTTACTCTAATTGTTGCCGCTTCTATCAAAAATATTCAGCAAGAACACTGCTTCTTCCCCACTGATTCATATTGATGACATCAAACATAATCATAATCTTTTACGCCTGAATTTCGATTGTAAAGGTATAGGTGTGAGGCAGTACTAAGCATGAGAGTCAAATTACTAACTTATTCCAACAATTCCCCTATATTATTTGTGATTTAAGTAACCTTGCTAATCCAACACTTATCTTGTTTGAATCAAGGAAATGTTTGTTTGTGTTTTTTTGTCTTTTCGAAAACAAATTTCAGAAAAACACGATAACTACTAGATCACTTAGATTACTAGTTAACACTAATTGAATCATTAAACAATAATTCTCAAATTAGTGACCTACGTTCAGCGTTGGCTTGATGTTAGCACTGGTAGGATTTCTATTCAATCATTGTGAAATACTTAATTTATGTAATCAATTTGAATGTTCTGCAATGTTCACTACAGGCATGCACTGTCACAGTTAGACATATAGAGTACTCTTTGTTACTTTTGTATCGTGATGTTTAATACAAAATGTACTTTGTGTCTAGGTGAGATTTATGATTTGATCTCATTTGGCTCTAGACTCAATTAGTGCTTTTTGGTTTTAGTGATCGGAGACTGGAGCAGACTGCCACCTTTTCAATATCAACAATCTCGGAGTGAGATGTCAATAGATTATGCGTTTAATCTCCGTGACAATGAAACAAGAATTATTTTAAGAGAATCTTGAGTGGCTGGAAAGGGTTGTGCATTGCATCACTAGGTCCATGACGTCTTTCTTCAATACAAAATATCATCTTTGTGATATTCGATAGATTATGTATTGACCCGGTTTCTGCCTAAAGTTTGTGGAGGGCTTCTTTCTTTTCACCCTTTATCCATACATTTCTTTTTAATTCTTCAACCCCTTTAATGTTAAACCAACGCGTCCTCATTATCATCTTGTTGTGATTGTTCCGATGATAACTCATGCCTTAGTTAACATTATTCCCATTTTCATTATACTTCATCATTCCTAAGGACTTATATTATATCTATGGAATGTCCCTGGGTAGATCCATTTGGTTCTGGTTGGATCATGGGATAATACCTAACCTTACCACCTTATTTCTTCTTTGATCATTGTGAGGTAGTTGGTTGATGGGTATTTAAGATCGAAACCATAAAACCATTTGAAAATCAATCAAAGTGTTTGATATAAATCAAAACATTTAACACTTTGAAAGTTTTACTTTTTTGAAAAATACTCCCCCTACACATGTGCATTGATATTCAAAATTATTTTGCACATGAAGGAAAGAGTTGATTGCACTTTGAGTCTTTTAGATCACTTTGTTATTCCACACATTTAAGCATTTATCTTTCTTGATCACATTTTAATCTAATTTTCTCCCCCTTAAAAATAGCATACCATATGATATTTTTGATATCTAGATTAAAATAGTATATGAGATTTTGAAAACACATGGAAGAAAACGGATATAGCATGATTATGATTTAGAACCTTTCTGAATGTTCTAAACACATTTGAAAAACTAGTTGCGTCAAAATATGTTGATATCTAAAACGTATGGTCAGTAGATTGCTCACTCCTCATCCTGTTTCTGGAAACGGTCGTAACCGGACACAATCTTTACCATTTGCACGCTTATCGATATAAACACACTTGACCACAACTACTTTTAAATCAATTATTATTCATTTGTTCAAAACATTGTCCTTTATACTCCCCCTCAATAATAAAACACTTCATTTTGTATGCCACCGCAGTTATATTGAGGGATAGAGTTAAGATGCCTTGGTATATCACTGAAGAACCACTTTTGAATCCACTGAATGTTTTGGATACATAAATTTTGACTTTTATGAGATGTATCCAACAACATTAATGGGCATTTGGATTTTAACTAAATCCCCCCTCAAAAATTGACCCATTTATAAAAATGATTCGAATTTTCAAAGTATCGAGAGAAGGGAGTGTTGAACACATAATTTTTGAAAGATTTTGAAAAATCTTTTTGATAAAATCTTGAAAAATTGTGTTCAACATGTTCAAAAGCATTTACTTGAGCTAAACTCAAGTCCGAGAAGGTGAAAGCTTCTCGTTGTTAGGATAAATGCACAAAAATGTACACTTTCCTTTATTTGAAGAACGAGTCCTAAGCTGACATTTACTTAGAAGTCGTATGTCCCAAGCACACTTTTTGAAAAGATGTTGATAAAAAATTGCTTGGGACAAAGAAGATTTCTTTTCTTTTGAAGATAAAGCTTATTGAAACGTACACTTTTCTTTTATTTGAAAACCGGGTTGTTATATGAAATTTAATAACAAGCCATTTTGGTGAGCAAACCTTTGAAGATTTCTCTTCTTTTTAAGGTAAAGCGCACTAAAACGTACACTTCCCTTTTATTTGAAGATCGGGTTGCAATCTGTCATTTGAATACAAACCATTTGTATCAAATTTAGACAACAACATTTGGAACCCATTTAAGTACAGTGCTAACGGGTTTACTAAATTTAAAAAACCAATTGAAAGTTGTGTCAAGTCAATGTAAAGATGTTGAGTTCCACGGAGGCTGATATCCGGTGTTTCATGTGAAAACAATTCTTCGTGCGAATCAACTGGAGATTTAAAAATTAGCATCTTTTGATTTTCATTGATCTTTGAACTCGGTGTTTTTGTGAATGTTAAATCTTGGCTTGACGAGAAGATTCCATTTTGTTATTATCACTTGATGAAACATTCCGAAAATTTGTTTTTGCATTGTTTGAAAATCTTTCTTTCTTGTGGATGGTCGAAGCAGAGTCATTCTTGTTTTGCATTGAAAGCATTTCTGATTTGGAATATTTGAAAGATTTTGAATGACTTTGCTTTGGTCTCCACACTTGTTTTACCGGTGTAAAACAAGAGTGTGATGTTGCAAAAGATTGATTCTTTGCATTTGAAGCTCTTGTCTTAAAACCCTTTTGAGGAAAAAATGTTTCAAAACTTTGAGAATTCTTAGAAAACTTCCTATCTTTTTGTAAAGAATAGGTTGTAAACTGAGAAACCCTTCTTAAAAACGGTTTTGAGAATTCACCCGTGTGAACCTTTTCCGAAACACTTTCTTTAGGTTTTGAAGATTTTGAAACATTGATGTTCCATTTTTTCCGATTAAGAGCATCAAACTTCACTTTTAAAGCATTATACGAAGTTCTCAACTCATGATATTCTTTTTGACAAGAATGAATATCTTGTGATGCCAATTTTGATTCCAAAGATGCAATTCTTTTCAAAAACTGATCTTTTTCATTTTTAGGCAAAGACTGTGCAGTGACTGGTTTTGACAAATCCTTTTGCACAACAATTTTGGGAATGAACCATGATTTTGAAATTTGAGAGTTTATCAAATGTTTATCAGAAGGTGGTTTTCCCAAAATTGAAGATTTATCAAACTTAGTTTCCACAGACTTTCCTTTTAGATTTTCCAATTGATTTCTCAAATGATTAATTTCGTTCAAAAATTGATCTTTTTCGGCTTTAGAATCATCGACCTTACGAGCCAATTATCGTTTAGAACAACTTTCATTTTTTCAAGTTTTTCAAAATACGCCTCGAATTTAGCAGTTATGTTAGACAATTCAAGCTTGACCTCATCAAAATCTTTTGACTTTTGAGCAATGATTTTTTCTAGATGAATAACCTTTGATTCAAAATCACAATTTTCATTATCAAAAGCATTCAATTTTCCCAATGTTGCCTTTTTTCCTTCATCAGCGAAAACATTCTCAAGATTATCGATTTTTATCAACAAATCAAAATTTTCTTTTATTTGTTTTGCTAAAGACTTTTTCAGCTCATCAATCTTTATTTGAAAAACACTTGTTTCATTTTCAAAAAGATTACGTTTCTCCCCCGATTCCTTGTTAAGTTCAGAAATATCCAATTGCTTCTTTTTGAAAAATTCAATCTTTTTGAAAATGTTATTGAACTTAGTTTCAACAAATTCAAACAATTAAGACTTTAGATTTTCTGCCTCGTTTTATGTTACATTTGAAGTTTTTGTTTGAACCCGTGACTTTTTGATTGAATCAAACAAGTTTTTGTAAGTCAATTTCAAGTGTCCATTCTCCTTAATTAATGACGCCACTCGATATTCCAACTCAATATTTTTAGTTTCAATTTCATCAAAATTGTCCTTAACTTTGACTTCATCACATTGATTAGTGTTAACCTTTGACCTTTTAACCGATTCAAACAAATCTTTATAAGTGTTTCAAATGAGCATTCTCGAGTTGTAATGATGCCATAAAATTCTCATTTTCTTTTTGCACTATTTTCAAAGAATTATTTTCTCGAGACTTGTGTTGAAGTGCGATTTCAAAAGCAATACTCTTTGCCTCAAATTTAGACAAATCTTTTTCAATTTCAACAATTCTTTTTGACAATCCCTGTGTGACTTCAAATGCATCATTACAAACCGTATCAGCTGTTTTACTTTCATTTAAAACATTTTTTGACTCTTTTGAAATTCTTTCAATTTCATCATGGAAATCCTTATTCCTTATTTCCACACAAAAAGTTATGACAAGATTCTTGATATCTTCAGCTAAGGATGCTTCCAAGAGTCGATCTTTTAAAAGCTCATTTTGTTTGAAAGTTTCATCAAGATCATTTTCTACTGAAACAAAAACATCGTTCATTTCTTTTACATCCTTTTTAAATCGATTCCGAAAGAGTATAAAATAGAAATACAACTTTTGAACAATTGGATTCATTTCTTTTTCATCTCTTTTACAAATCTTTTAAATTAACCCAAACAACGTTTGGAAAATATTTTCCATTTCATTCAAATCCACAAGCATTGGATTTGCACTAGGCATTGATGCCATGCTTGGTTTTGTCTTAGAAGAAATTTCTTCAGAAGATATTTTTGAAACAAAAGATATACAAGATGATGGAAAATATGTTTTGTTCAGCTAAGATACTTTGTGATAGAACAAATTTCTTGTCATAAATTTTGTTTAGTTTTCCGTAATCGATTGGTTGTATCTTTAACTCTTGAACTTTTTCGTCTTTTTGAAACTCATTCATTTTTAATTGACTCTTTTCAGCATCCTCAAGAGTTTCCTCAGAATCAAATACATGCAGTTGTTTATTTTTATCACAAAGTTCATAAGCTCGATAAATTTAGGAATTGTTGAGGCATAAGTTGTGAAAGAACATATGGGCCGTTATTCCTTAACTCGAACTCTAATGTAGTTGTCCCGGAAAAGCTTTTTGTTCATTTGTAAGCAACGAAGTTGTTTTAGTGTGATTTGCATTTTACAAACAACATTCTTCAAGATCTTTGATTTTGCTTGTAATGAAGAATATCATCAAGATATTTTTCCTCTTGACGACTGTGTTTGATTGAAATCATTGTGTCTTTTTGATATCCCTCTTTTTGTCTTTTATAATCCTTGACATCTAACTCTAATTTATCTCGTTGTTTTTCTAGATCTTGAATGATATCTCGATCATGAACAAATTGAGACTGAGCTTGTTTATTATAATGTTTTGCCCGTTCATCAGCCTCAAGAAATTCCCCCTTGAGATTATTATTATCTTTTGTTATATACTTCAAAATCGAATTCCAATCCTTCTAGCAACTCAAGTGACTAGTCAAAGTCGTGTTTTATTGTTGGATTCTTTGAGCAAATAATTGTTGTTTTTCAGCTTCCTGAGCTAAGGGTCTTGTTTCCTCGTTTGATCCCATTTTACCTATTTATCACGACGAACCCAAGAAATTTTCAACAGAAACCTAAAAATTTCAATCCAAATTATCACACAAACTAAATCACGCATAAACTTTCAGATCCACACAAACTATCAATTCCACACAAACCAAATCGTTCACAAATATCACAGTTTTTTTAGAAGAATCAATTGAAAAGGAATCAAGATTACGATAAAACCGTAATTGATCAATTTTAATTGATTATAAACTTTTTGAGACCGAAACTATCTCCTGAACGCACAACTTTCCTATGTGAGATCAATTTCTGGTAAACTCTGAAAAATAACAAATCCTACTCGAGATTATCAAAGATGTATTTTTCGAGAAAGTATCCAACGAAAATGAATCAACAATACGATAAAACCGAAATTGTGACCAAAATCAATTTCTCAAGTGTTTTTAGACCTTTTTCCAAAGTAAAACTACTACACAAATTCGATGAAACCGAAAGTGTGATCCTATAGTAACTTCAATTTCGATGAAACCGAAAAATGAAGAACTAATCGATTACAACTTGATAATCAAACGAGTACAAATGAAATGTATACCGAAAATGATAAAATCCTATCGCACCAAATTTGATAAAACCAAAAATAATGTTCTATCTAAAGATGCGATCCAAAATATTAATCACTCTTTGTGAATTCACAACTCGATTCTTAAACCATTCACAAAACCAATCTTTATAATTACAATTTTTGTTGATATTACACAGCCTAATGATTTGCTTATCCATAATTTTTGATAGTTAAAAAAAATATATGCCTCATTCTGACTTTTGATTAACTCGGCCCAACACACAAAACACAGTCCATGAACCAAACAAGTCTGGCCCAAAACAAACACAGTTTAACCCTAAAACTATTTAGTATAAAGTCTACACTATCATTTGTATAACACAAACCCTAACCCTAAAGATTTTTCACACGCCTCTTTATTTATGTTCTCAGTTAGTACTCTCTTCTTTTTATCAAAAAATTGTTCCAACCTTGTATTTCATCATAAAAACACACGCATCCACACTCTTCCTTTTGATACAACAACACACAAGATTCACTTACAATTCTTTATTCGAGATTTTAAAGACACATGTAGGTATTCTTTCGGAATTTGTTTTTGATTGATGTTACAAAAACGAATCTAAGAAAGAAGGATATCACTCTTGATATGGTTCTGTTTCTTTTGATTTTCGAAAATTTAAAGAAGTTAAGCTTCAACAAAAATGATCTATGATGATGTTGGTTAATTTGAGTAGATCCTTGAATATCTTTATCTCTTAAAAGAGATATGACTTAAAACCCAAACTGAGATCATTGATTTTTGAACAAACATGAATTTGCTAGTTGTCCTCTTGTACAAACACTCGACTTTGGATCACCAATTATTTTATAAAGTGGATGATTCTTAGTCTACTTTTTCTCATGCGGGTAAGGTTGATAGAATGTAGTCTTTGGCAAAATGTCCTTCCTTCTTGCAATTATAGCACTTAACTTTGCTCATATCCCGTTTCTTCTCATCGACTTTCTTATCCTCTTTCTTTTCCTCTGACTTCACGTACTCTGGTTTCTTGTTTGCTGAATAAGAAGCTGAAGAAGTTCTCAAATTGTTGTTTGTTGGCTTAGCATAATACTTCTTTCGATTAAAAGCTTTTGCTAACAACGCGGTAATCTTTTTCAAATCACTGATATCTTCATCATCACTTCCTTCAGACTCTGATTGAACTGCAACTTTCTCTTTGCGTTTGTTCACTTTTGTTTTCTCAGCAACCAATGCTAATGGATCTGAAGTAACCACAATAGCTTTCTTCTTATATCCCATAGCATCATTCACATCACCTTGGTTTTGCTTCAGAATGTTGTAAAGAGCATCAATATTGATATCCATTAAGTTCTTCAGCAAACAAGAAACCAGAGTACGTGAAGTCAGAGGAAAAGAAAGAGGATAAGAAAGTCGATGAGAAGAAACGGGATATGAGCAAAGTTAAGTGCTATAATTGCAAGAAGGAAGGACATTTTGCCAAAGACTGCAAGAAAGCAAAGGTCAAAGACTACAACTACTACAAGACAAAGATGTTACTAGCTAAGAAAGATAGTGATGAACAAGTGCTTCTTGCTGAGGACCAAGCTTGGATGGAGTCTAGTAGTGATTCAGATCAAGAGATCAATGCAAATATGGTCTTCATGGCTAAAATGGAAAATGTTCTTTCAGATTCAGAGGAAAGTTCATCATCTGCAGAAGAAACCATTGCTGAGGTATCTTATTACACATCTGATTTTGAAAGTGAATCTGAATATGAAACTTCAGAATATTATGATAACTCTACTAATTATGGTTTATTTGTGAACAATGATGATGATCAAGAAATTTTTCATGATGCAATTGAATCTGCTAGTGAAAATTTTAATGAAAATCATATTGTATCTCAAACAGATCATGATCAGTCAGAAGTTGATCATAATGATTCTGAAGACAAAGATCATTTAGTTGATAAATTGATTAAGAAGTTTAACCACAAGATTGCTAAATGTCAGAAACGTATTGAGAAAGCGAATCAACAAAGCAAAGATTTAGAAAATCAAAACAAGGATTTACAAGATAAATATGATGTTTTGAAGAATCAAGTAAACACTTTTGAGGAGAAAAACAATGAATTTAATGAACAAATAAAAGTGTTGAACGAAACAAATGTTGATTTGCTTGCTCAAACGGAAGTTTTGCAAGAACAACTCAAAGTCAAACATGTTGTGATTGATACTCACACTGAATGTCAAGCACAATATGCTAAACTTGAGGAAGAAAGATATCAATATATGATTAGATATTCTGCTCTTTGTGATAATGATAAACAACATAGGAAAAAGATTGATGAACAAGAGATTTTATTTGATAAGATGAGTCGTCAGTTAGTTGAGATGAATAATAATGTACTAAGGCTTCAAGAGAAAATTTTAGAAAAAGAAACGAAAATTTTAGAATTGGAAGAGTGTGTGCGTAACAAGGATTTAGAAATTGAAAAGTGTTTGGAAAGATTGAATGATTGTGAAAACAAACTTCATAAAATCGGACAAACGAGTCAGACAATACATATGATCATGCCTTCTAAGGATAAAATGTATAATGGTCGAAAAGGAATAGGTTTTAAAAATCCAAGTTATTTCTGTAAAGCAAAAGATTTGAGACCTAGTCTTTACGATGAGAGGGTTATTGGTCTAGGGTATACTCCGATGTTTCTCACTCATTCGAATGAAGCTTTGGAAATTGAGAAATTTAAAAGAGCAAGAGAGAATAAAATTGAGTTTGCATACGATTATGGAAATCTAAATGCAAGTTATGTGAATGAGAAGATAAATTTTTCGGATGATTATTTTCAAGAGATAATAAATCCAGATTTTGAAAAGATTGATTCTCCGTTTCAGCAAACAAGTTCACTCAAACCATATGTTCCAACAGTGATTTTAGAAAAGATCATAATTGATTTGGAAGATGAAGTGGTGAGTCTTTTGGAAAAAGAAAAAGAAAATTTGGAAATCATTGAGTCTTTGAAATCAAAAGGTTTTGAGTCGAGTGAAAATGCAATTTCTGAATCGGAAAATCAAAGTGAAAATGATTGTCAAGAAGTTGAAAAAGGTTGTGATAATTTGGAGAAATCAAAAGTGATTGCTCCAGGAATGTTTAAAATAAATGTGTCACAAAGTGTTTCACCAATTTCAGCGTATAAAACGTCTTGTGCTTCAAATAATGTTGAAAATAAAACAAAAAGAAAAAGACGTAAGAGAACATCATCAAAACAAAATGACAAACAAGCGAATAATGATGTATTGCGTGCTAATAGAGATTTTATTCATTTTTCAGATTTAGACACTTTAAGTAGTGTTAGAAGACCTAAGCATAGCGATGTTATTTGGAAGAAGAAAGGCTCGTCTAATACTTCTAATGTTGATTTGTCTTCTATTAGTCATTCAAAATTGAACAAAGATGTTAAGCGATATTCTCGCAAAGACTTGTTGTCATGTAATAATTCTCATCATGTAGACACTAGAAGTGCTTATGCTTGTAATGATGCTATGAATGTTTCTTGTAATTGTGATATGTGTGAAAACATATATCCGTTTTATATCAAAATTGGCCCTAAAAAGATAAAATTGTGCTTTAAATGCTTGTATATTGCTTGTTTTGTCTTTGTGATTGTGTAGGTAAGGATATAGCAAAAATCACAAGAAAATGATCAAAACCAGACAAACACGGACACGGGAACGGATAGAGTGTACAAGAGCCGGGAAAATGCTATCATGGTCAACAGTGGTCAACCACAAAAAGACTAATCTTTCAAAAATACCAAAATGCCCTTAATGTTAAATCAAAATTCATAAAAAGCCCCTAAAACCCTAACACCGTTATCTTTTTATTAATAAAAGATAACGGTCGTTAAAATACTTATAAAACCAAATCCTTATTCCTTATAACAAATAACCGGCCCAACCCCTTCTTATATTAACCCGGGCCCAAGTCAACAAAACCCAAGCCCCCAGTCAAACCCCCAACCCTCAGTTAAAAATAGCGGGTAAATTGGTTACTATTCATCATCCCCTACAATTAACCCCGCGCTTAAAAGAGAGGGTAAATCAAAATTGGCTGCGTGGCTCATTAATTCGAGTAATAAGGACTGACATGGCAGAGTTATACGTCAAGAAATGCTCTCATTAGTGGAAACCCAAAAGGGAATGACACGCGGGCAAAAGAGAAAACACACCAATCAAGTAGGATTTGCACTAAAATATGTGTAGAAGAAGCACAAGTACCCTGACACACGGATTGCATGTGCTCACTTAATGATCCAAGGGCCAAGATTAGAGAGCCAATGATTGAGAAGAATGAAGGGGAGGGATTGATTGGAGCGTCTAACAGACTGAGGACCTAGAAGCTTCATCCAGGCCTATAAATAGAAGCCTTCATCACTCACAAGAAAAT
>BQNB010134466.1:0-14872 GCA_026074375.1 Tanacetum coccineum | reverse complement strand
TAGTTCATTTCTAGTTGGAAAAGTGTCAAAGTACTCCACTACTGGTTCTTTAGTTGTCGCCCCCTCTCCTTCGTTTTGGGGTTCATCATCATCTCGTATGATCTCGATGAACATTACTTCTCCATCACCCTCCTTACAGCAGACAAATTTCGTATTGGAGGATTGGGGAACCAACCCGAGTAATTCAAGCACCGAGTTTAGTTTCCGCACGTGTTCCGTGGCGATGGAGGCGAATTGATTAGGTTATGGTTGTGGGTTAGGGTTAGTGTCTCCAAGGTTCCCTTCTTCATGCTTGACCTCTGGTTCATCAACTTGGGATTTTTTGGGTTGCTTGGGGTGGATTGTGATGGTGTTGATTGAGCTATGGATTTGTGTTGAGCACTGTGGATCCGTTGTTGAGTAAGAACGAGCAGACGAAACCGGATGGGTTCCTAGTTTCGGGTTCTTAACCATATCACTTGGCAGTGTGCCCGCTATTCGGTCAGAGATAGCCTTCAGCAGAGTGTCGATTTTGTTGGTCATCTCGCTTTGCTGTTGTTTGAAATCGGCTTCAAACCTAGATAGTCTAGCGTCCTGAGATGCCATGAATTCGGAAACCAGTCCTTCTATATTTGATTGATTGTTAAAATTTTAAGGACGGTTGTTGAAGGGACGGTTCAGGATTGAACCATTGGGTTAGAACCGGTTAGATGGGTTTGAAAAATTATTTTGGGAGTTTTGAGGTTGTCTCCACCTAAGGTTCGGGTGACTTCTCCATGATGGATTATAGGTGTCACCAAGATTGTTTTGCTCGGGCTTAAAGGTATACCACTTAGATCCCGCTTCATCGGTACGCAAGGATGCGTAGTCAACAAAGTCATGTTCGAGGTTTTCCATGTAATACTGAGTGTCATGGGGACCACTGCAGATTTCACATGAGGTAGTGATTTTGTTTACTTGGGCAGATTGTGTTAGAGCAAGACGAGCTTCCATCAAGCGTTGAACTTGATTTTTAAGCTCGATTAGACAGCGGTCAGTTGTACTCAGGACATCTTAAGGCAATGCGATTGCCTTGACCGGCTTAGCGAAATCCCTTGGGTCGCTCTAACTTTTGTTGTCATAGAGGGTGGGGTCCTCTAATAATGCCCAAGATTCTTCAGCGTTGAGGTCACGAAGCTTACCACCGGCTGATTGGTTAATGGTTCGTCTTGTGACGGGATTGACATGGTTATAAAAAATTAGACTTGGAGCCAAAGGTCTATGCCATGACGAGGGACTTTTTGGAGTAAGTCCTTGAAACGAGTCCATGCTTCAGATAAAGATTCTCCATGATGTTATTGGAACATCAGGATATCGTTGCGGAGTTTTGCGATCCTTCCCGGTGGAAAGAATTGAGCAAGGAATCGGGTAGTAAGATACTCCCATGTGGAGATGGATTCTGTTGGAAGGCGTTCAAGCCAATTGCTAGCTTGATCGCGAAGAAAAAATTGAAATAAACGCATGCGCCTTCTTTCCCTATTGTCACCGTCAAGGTCAAGTGAGTCCACAAGTTTAAGAAAATCCTTGAGGTGTTGGTTTAGATCCTCGGAGCGAAGTCCGTAGAATGAGCATCCGTTTTGCACTAACCGGATGGTGTCGGATCGAAGAGGTACCACATTGTTCCCTGCGGGGAGCTCAATGGTATTCATATAGCCCTCATGGCTTAGTTTGGAGTAGTCTCCTAGAGTGCGGATAGGATTCTCGTCTCCCATGGTGGTTGACGAGAATGGGCTACAAAACAGATAACACAAAGAAAAGATAGACTATAAGAAAGCTACTATGCGGAAATTAAATTCTCACTTGAAAGGATTCAAGCGAGTAGAACTAAGCTAAACTATGATCAAAACTTAACTATTCCCCAGACGGCGGCGCCAAAAACTTAATGTGGTCGTCATAGGACTTCTACACGAAGTTTTACAACTCCCTAGGCAGAGCACATAATCATTGTGGTAGTAGTATAGGCAAGACTCGGGGGGTTGTTATCGTTCACTCGAGCAATAGGTTGGGAAGGCTTGATCACGGTCTAACAGAATTTTAAGGGTTGAGAGAAGACTATTTTTGTATTTTTATGTTTTATGAAAGCAGGTAAAATCATATAATTGAGAGATTGGTTTGGTTTTAGCTATTTAAACTAAATAACGACTACGCTACTGGTGATAAAAATAAGATAAAAGACTGTGTTTATTTAATCATGTATTACTCCCTAGATTGCTTCTCCTAGTGTTGTTGCCTTGTCACACTTGTGATGATCTATGTAATTATTTCCTAAGTCATGAACGAATTACACGAACCCATCGTCTACTTAGTATTCTGCTAGAGCAATGCACAAGTAAGGTAGTATGAAGACTATTACAAGGCCCCTAAGAGTACACTAAGTGCATGTGAAATATATTAAAAGTGGATCAACCATATTAGGGGGCAAGGTAGTATGAAGACTGTTATCCGATGATATCCTTTCTACATAATCACGTTTTCCAAGACATATCAACAGCGATACAGACAAAAGCTGATTTTCTAAGGCCCAACGTGCACATCCATCACAAGCAGCAACACTACTAAGATCTACATGATAGGTTTCATACAATCATAAATAAACACAATAGGAGGTTTAGCCAAGCATGTTATAAGTAGAGCAAGAACATAGATGAATCAAACAACACATAGACATATTGAATGATTAAGTAAACCTTACTTGATTAAAACATGAGTTGGAGGAAGTATAATAGGGTTTTTAGGCCCTAAAATCGTCCCTAACAACTGCTAAACGAACTAGGGTTCGTACCCTCTTTTTATTCTAAAGTTACACACACAAAACCCTAAATTTAGGTTTGTATATATAGGAAAATCACTATGACGGCATCGCATTTTAGTTGTGACGCCATCATGAGAGAGAATATTCTAGATAATGGGTTGGGTCATGTACTCTAACGCCACCATGAGATCCAGTGACGCCGTCTTAGTCTTTGTTGTGACGGCGTCACGTTGTATTGGTGACGCCGTCTCCAGCTGCTGAGAACATTATCTTGAGTGATGTTGGTGCAGGTTCGTAGTCTTGTCCGTTTCTTCTCCAAACGAGCCCAAATCACGTGTAATTCTTCCAAATGTCTTTCAAATGTGAAATACCTGAAAATGAACGATTAAGTATATATTTTGGGCATAAATGCACGATTGATTGGTGAAATCTACACTATGTATATATAATATATAATAAAATATAAAATATATATATATAAGTCTAAAAATCAACAAGGTCAATGATACCGAGAAGTAGTATAGAATGTTCCCGGGTCGTTTATCCCCAACGAGGCTGGAATGGAAAATCGATACAATCCATCAACAGCCTTTGATTGGTCAATTGGGACAAGGAATGACACGTGGGATGTAAACAAACACACTTTGAGGGAAATTTTACACTGAAATCAAGCTAAAAGAAACACACTCACTCCCAAAGAGTGGGATTGCCAGCTTGGCAATCCGTGTGATGGAAATTGATCAAACGGCCAAAATGAAGGATCCAATGATTAGAGAGTATTCAAGGGCTGAGATTAAGACCAAGGGGAGCGTGCAGAGGTCTAGATCCTTCTCTCCAGGCCTATAAATACAAGACCTCTCTCACTCACAAAAAATCATCTAGGGTAGTATTAGTGTAGCTTAGTATAATTTTTAAATAAATGTAATTTTCAGCTTATTGTTTTCAATCCTTGTAATCTTCATTTAAAAGCTTTGTAATCTGTTTTCATTAATAAAATTTGAAGTTTATTTTTAATCTTGTGTTGAAGTCTATTTTACTTAATAAGCAATTTGGTTTAATAAGCTCTTAATAATCTGTCTTAATCTCTACATAAGCTAGCTACATTCTCATTTAAGCTCTTAAAGCTTAAATGAGCTTAAGTAATACTCAAATCCACTCCAATCTTACCACAGCTTATCAATGGAAGGGAAGCCAGTAATGGATGGGCTTCCAGGACCCTACCAGCTTATCCTAGGATAAGCTGGAGCTTGTTGATAGCTCATAAGAGCATTTTGATAAGCCTTGTTTAGAGCAAAGGCTCTTGTAAGTTCTCAATTCCTTTTTATAGCTTAATTTTGAATTTCAGCTTATCATTGCTAATTGCTTGCTTATTATAGTATAGAATAGCTTATTATTGCTTGTTATTATGTTTTGATGCTTATTGTGTTAGGTTTTTAGTTTAAATCTTAGTTTTCATAATTTTGCTATAAAATATTTAAAAAACCAAAAATAGTAGCATAGTTCACTAGCTTATTGTTATGGCTTATTTGTTTATTAAAAGTTGTTGATTAAGTCTTTTTATAGCTTATTATTACCTGGTATTTGAAGTTTGTTATCTGAATCTCTATCCTATAAGCTAAAAATAGATTTTAGTAATATAAAGGGGTGTTTGGGTCAAGGCAGTACTAACTCTAGTTAGTACTGCTAAGATCCCTTTGTTCCTTTTATATAATCTAGATTTTCATTTTATGGTTTATAAAAAAAAGGATTTAAGATTTTGAATTAAGTTTTTCAACTTAAGTAGTGATTTAGCATAAGTAATTAGGATATGTTAGTCTTAGTTTTATTAGTATAAGCAATTTAAGCTCATGTCTGTTTTAAGCTGTTGGTTTTGCCTTCTTTGCTCTTAGTTTGTAATTCTATAAGTGTAATAATCTAGTTTGTAGGCCTGCATTTGTTAGCTTTATGTTTTGGTAGTTTACATGTCAATTGCATCAGTAGAGAAAATAGACAAATAACCAATTTCTAGCAGGTAAAAATAGTTTTTAGAATTTCAAATTTTGTTCACAAGTAGATTTTAGGTAATAGTAGATTTATTTTAGCTTATTTTTCTTTTAAAAGTTCATTAAGCTATCTATATTTGAGGTGCAATTCAGCATTTTGTCTTTTCAAATCAACAAGTTCACCCAGCACATACTGAGTGCAAAAGTCCTTTTTCAGCTAGCTTTTTCTTTGTCCATTTGCTTTTCAAAATAGTTTTAAGACATGTTTCTAGTAGCTTTTTGGCCAAGGTTTAAGATGATATAAGCTAGATAGTCATAAGGATATGTTTGCTTATAGAAAATTAAGCTTTAAGTTGCCTTAAGACTGTTTGGTTTAATTGTTTGGACTAAACTGCTATTTAGGAATTTTTTAGGCTTATAGCCATAAGTTTTTGTTCAGATTTTCTGTCTTAACTACTTAATATGATTATATTAAGTTTTTTTTTAGCTTATAGCCCAAGGATTTAGCTTATTAGTCATTTCATAGAAAAAAAAAAAATACCCCCCCCAAAAAAAAAAAAAAAACCCATTTTTTTAAAAAAAAAAAATAGCATAAGTAGCTTTTTTATTATGCTTTTTCAATGCTTAATTGAATTTCAAAATGTATTTTGCCTATGGTTTTAAGTTGCTTATTAGTTGAGATTTAAGGTAGTTTAAGCTAGATTTTCATAAGGTTCCATTAGAGTGCTTAAAAATAAGCTCAAAGTTACTAGTTTAGACTATTTGGTTTGTAATTTTAGATTAAGTGCTTATTTGAATTCTGAGCTTATTGCTTTTAGTTCTTTGCTTATTTCCAGCTTATTAAGGTAGTCATAGATTGCTTATAGCTTATTAAGTCTTAGTTTTAGCTTATATCAGTTTTTAAGCTTATTAAGTTTTGAATAAAAAAGCCAAAAAGAGTTAGAGTGTTTTCTGTTTGTTTAAGCCATTTACAGCTTATTCCTTTAGATTCAGAAAAGTTGTTTTCACAAAAAATGTTCATAAATAGCTGATTTAAAAGTTTGCTTTTTAAAGTTTTTGAAAAAAAAAAAAAAAGGAAACCAAGGAAGTCAGGGGTGAGCAAGTGCTCGAACCCCAGACCTCAACCAGTCTCCACCTATTGAAATGACTCAACACACACACCTCTCACCAACGTGCCCTTGGGAATTTTACGTCCAAGTTTGCAAACATAATTCTTTTAATATCATTTTGAATTTTTTTTCCTTATAAGCACTTCGAGTGCTTATTTTCTTTTTCCTGGCTTATTCTTTTTAGCTTATTCGTAGGACTTATTTTTCATACAATCTTTATAACCTTAGTTATTTTTGAGAATTTTCTTAGAATTTTTAGTCAAAGTTTAACCTTACTTAGGTTTGAAATTTACTTTCGTAGGGCTAATATTTTGAAAGTTTATTTTTTAAAGAACGGGATTTTGTTTCCGTTCTCGTTTTCTTTAATTTTAGCTTTAATCACCCTCGGTTTAGAATTTCCTTAGCCTTTTCTTTTTAAATAGTCAAATAGGATTAGAAAAAGTTTATAAAATCATTTAGGGTTTAATTTTAGTTCAATTGCTTAATTTTCGCGTTTTATTGAATTCCCGTTAACGTTTTTAGTTAAAATTTGTTTTCCCTTAATTGTGTTTAAGTGTTTGCATTAATTTTCCCATAGCTTTAGAAATCCAATCATAATCTTGTTCAATTCAAGCATCAATTATCAAAACGACTCTCGACTTTCAATTGCATTCCTCGTTGGGGATAATGCCCCGTGAATCATACTCCCGGTTTACTACGTTGAGAGATTTTTTATTCTTATCCCTTATATTATATATTTATAAGTATATTTTATATATTTATTTATATATTTATATTTATAATTTAAAGGGTTGAGTCAAGTCCAATCAATTTTTGAGCCGTTTGACAATTTGTGTTTGAAGATCCTTCCGTGTGAAGTTATTTTGCTTATTTTCTTATAAAAAAATATATACAAAAAGATTTTTCTTTTATTAGTATATATATAATATAAAAAAACAAAAATTTAAAAACATTGTCCATAAAAAAAGAAATAAAATCCACCATCAATATAATATTTTCAATTGAAGTATTATCATTAATAAGTTCCCGAACCAAAGATCAAAAATTTACCTTTTGTGTCTCTCGCGAGGTACGGTTCACCTTTGAAAGTTAAACAAACTATAAGAGGGGTATAAGGCGGGTTGTTCCTATGAACTACGACCCTAAAGGAGAAAGGTTTTTAATAGCTTCGCGCCTTTCCTACTCCTCTGCTCCATGTGCCGTTTTTCTCTTTGAAGAGTTACGCGAAGCGAGTTGATTAATAGGTTTAAGAGACCTATCTCATTTCCTAGTATTAAAGATATATTATAATACGTTGTTGAAAAAACTAAAAAAATATATAAAAAAAGAAAAAAAATTAGTATAAATTTTCTTTTTATATTTTAGTGCATGCGCACTCGTTCTCAATCTCGTAATTCTAACCGTCAACAACAACAAGTCAACCCGGCTTTGTGAACCATGTAATCTTGTGGACCAACTGAAAATCGAAGCTCCTTCCCGTAGTTACGATCGCCGATAATCGTACTATGGCTCAATTGATCGTAAGCACCCCGCGAGTGGTTAAGAGGATGCCATCGTTTGTGCCCGAGATCACTCGCGAACAACGTTGAGCTTAAGCACTGATTTGCTTATCCTCATACAAACAAACAAGTTTGTGGACATGACAAAGAAAGACCGTCTGCACACATTCGTTATTACAACAAATCACTACTGACGAAGAGTTCCTGAACTTCCCGAGTACGCCGTTAACGCATATTCTTTACCATTTTCCCTCGAGGGTGAGCCGCCCGAATTGGTATGAAAAGGAACCCCCTCGATCGATTCACATGGGATGAAACATTGGTACCGAAATTCATCAACAAATTTTCCTCCTTCCAAAACACACAAATCTTTTGAAATGAAAATCACAAGATTTCAACAACGATTTGATGAAACGTTTTATGAGGCATGGGACCGATTTAAGATCTTCTTTTGGCATAGCCCACATCATGGATTTTCCAGAAATACATCAACTCGATACTTTCTATAATGCTTTGAACTCTAATGATCAAGATTCGTTGAATTCCGCCGCGGGTGGTAACTTTTTGGATAAAATACCTCGGGATTGCCAAAGAATCATTAAGAGAAAATCCAAAGTTCATAATTCACGTAACAAACCGGTTGTTGCCAAAGTGATTTTGAGCTCTTCTACCCTCGGTATTTCTCCCGATGTTGCCGAACTTAAAGATATGGTGAAAGCTTTCGATAAGAAAAACCAATCAGTGCTCCGCGCTCCCGTAAAAGCGAGGTCGAGGAAACGTTGTAACTTGCGTGGTGCTCATTATTCTATACCAAAATTTGTCCGCCCTCCGATGGCAACACGTTTATCGTTACAATATCCAGAGTAGCTCCCGCTCAAGCCGTCCGCCAACTAATTTTAATCAAGGAAATACCAGTTATCGAGGCCCGATTGCTAATCAAATTTGACCTCCCGGTTTTCCTCCCGTTCAACAAAACCAAGGAAATAACCAAAACCGTTACAACCAAAACCGGGGGACTAATTACAACCAAGGCCAAATTTATCGACCCCCGGTTCACCAAGCTCCACCTTACCAAGCTCCGGCTCCGCAAACACAAGGTGTGTCGAAGGATGATTTTCAAAACTACGTCAAAGCTAATGATGCAGTGATGAGAAATATGCAAAATCAAAATCAAAACTTGCAAAATCAAATGACCAATTTAACGAACATGCTTTCCAAATTCGTGAATTCCAATACCGCTTCTACTTCGGGCTCGGGTTCTCTCCCTAGTAATACCATTACTAACCCAAGAAGACTTGAAGGGTATTACCACCCGAAGCGGTGTTGCTTATCAAGGACCCACGATTCCTACTACTTCTTCTTCTCCTCCTAAAGTAGTGGAACGTGAAACCGAGGTGACAAAGGACACGGTGCCTCCTACTAATAACGGAAGCACCAAAGACGTCCAACCTCTGGTTGTCCAAATTCAATCCCAAGTACCAAATTCTGAGCCCGTTGTTGCTCCCGTTAGTGCTCCGATGCCTAACCCAAAACCGTCGATTCTGTATCCTTCGAGACGTAATGATGAAAGGCGCCGTGAAAAAGCTAACGACCAAATTGAGAAATTCTATGAAATCTTTAAAGATTTGAGTTTCGAAATTAGCCTCACGGATGCTTTAATTCTCATGCCTAAATTTGCCTCGACTCTTAAAGCTTTAATTGGAAACAAAGAAAAATTAAGTGAAATGGCTAGAACGCCTTTGAATGAGCATTGCTCGGCGGTTCTTCTCAAAAAGTTACCCGAAAAACTTGGAGACCCCAGCAAATTTCTAATACCGTGTAACTTTCCCAGAATGGATGAGTGCTTAGCCTTGGCCGATCTTAGCGCTAGCATTAATCTCATGCCATTATCCGTGTGGAAAAGGCTTTCTCTTCCGGAGCTCACTCCTACTTGTATGACTCTTGAACTTGCGGACCGTTCGATTACCCAACCGATCGGTATCGCCGAAGATGTCGACGTAAAAGTAGGGAAGTTCCAATTCCTGGCCGACTTTATAGTCGTAGACTTTGATGCCGATCTCCGAGTACCCCTAATTCTCAGGAGATCCTTCTTAAAGACCGGACGTGCTTTGATTGATGTCTACGAAGGTGAATTAACTCTTCGTGTTGGAAAAGAAGCCGTAACACATTAAAATTTTGATCAAACTTCGAGATACTCCTCTAATTATGATGATAATTCGGTTAACCGAATCGACGTCATTGAAATGGCTTGTGAGGAGTATTCTCAAGAAGTTCTCGGTTTCTCTGATGTGATCGCAAGTGGCAATCCCACTCCTTATTATGACCCGATCATTTCTACCTCTTCTCCGACTCTCACTCCCTTCGGGGATAGTGATTTTCTTCTCGAGGAATTCGATGCTTTCCTTGCTCTTAAAGATGATCCAACTTCACCAGAAGTTGCTGACTCTTATTATGACCTAGAGGGGGATATTCTTCTTCTTGAAGCATTTCTCAATGATGATCCATCATTACCCCCTCTCACTCAAGGAAATTATTTTCTTGAAATTCAAAAAGAACTCAAAGTTTGTTGAAGCTAAAATGCTAAATCTTCAATTGATGAACCTCCCTAGGTCGCACTCAGGACTTAACTCCTCATCACGATATTGCATTTTGGAAGGTGACGACAAGTCCCGTCATATTGTCTAAATACTTGAGTTCGAGGAAAAAGCCGCTCTCATAAAGGTTTTGAAGTCACACAAGCGAGCCATCGCTTGGAAACTCTCCGACATTAAGGGTATTAACCCGGAATTTTGTACTCACAAGATTCTTATGGAAGAGGACTACAAACCGGCGGTTCAACACCAAAGGCGGGTGAATCTAAAAATCCACGATTCATCCAAAAAGGGAGGTTTAAAACCTTCCTTAACGCCAGAATAATATACCCGATCTCGAAAGTCCTGGTAAGCCTCGTGCATTGCGTACCTGAAAAAGGTGGCTTTACCGTTGTTGAAAATGATGAAAATGAGTTAATTCCTACTCGATTGGTTACGGGATGGCATGTATGCATTGACTACCGAAAGTTAAATGAAGCCACCCATAAAGACCACTTTCCACTACCGTTTATGGACCAAATGCTCGAGAGATTAGCGGAAACGAGTACTTATTTTTTATCACGATGGTTTCCACGGTTACTTTTCAAATTCCCATCGACCCTCATGATCAAGAAAAGACAACATTCACGTGTCCTTACAGAACGTTCGCCTACCGTCGCATGCCTTTTGGCTTATGCAATGCACCGGGCACGTTCTAAAGGTGTATGATGGATATCTTTCATGATATGATCAAAAAAATGATAGAAATCTTCATGGACGACTTCTCGGTCTTTAGGAATTCATTCGAAAATTGCCTCTCTCGTGTGGACAAGATGTTTAAAAGGTGTGAAGACACCATCTTGTTTCTAAATATGAAAAGAGTCATTTTATGGTTAAGGAAGGCATTGTCCTTGGCCATAAGATTTCAAAAATGGATTGATGTCGATAAGCCAAGTCGACGTGATTGCTTAAGTTACCTCTCCCACTACCGTCAAGGTTGTTTGGAAGTTTTTCTCGGGTCAGCGTTTCACCACATTATTAAGATTTTTCCAAATTTCCCGACAAATGACTCATCTTCTTGAGAAAAATACTCCGTTCATCTTCTCTAATGAATGTATTCAAGCTTTTGAAACGTTAAAGAAAAAACTTACCGAAGCTCCAATCTTGATTGCCCCAGACTGGGACTTACCCTTTGAGCTTATGTGCGATGCAAGCGACTTTGCCATAGGTGCAGTCTTGGGGCAACGTCATGAAAAACACTTTAGGCCTATACACTATGCTAGTAAAACATATTGAACGAGGCGGAATTGCATTACACCACAACGGAGAAAGAAATGTTAGCCGTGGTGTATGCATCAAAAAAAATTCCAATCTTACCTCGTCATGAACAAAAGCATTATGTATAGACCGGATCACTGCCGTCCCTTAAATATCTCTTTGCTAAAAAGATTCCAAGGCGAGATTGCTCCGGTGGGTTCTCCTCCTTCAAGAGTTCAAGTTCAAAGTAATTGACACAAAAGGAGCCGAGAATCTCGCGGCCGATCATCTTTCCCGATTAGAAAATCCTTATGAAAATGTGCTCGACCCAAAGGAGATAAATGAAAAGTTTCCCCTCGAGACACTTAATATGGTGACTTTTCGTGGTGACTCAAGTACCCCGTGGTTTGCCGATTTTGCAAATTACCACGCGAGGAATTTCATTGTTAAAGGGATGTCGTCCCAACAAAAGAACAAGTTTTTCAAGGATGTTAAACACTACTTTTGGGACGACCCCTATTTGTTCAAAATATGTGCGGATCAAGTGATCCGGCGGTGTGTTGCGGGCCAAGAAGCTGTTGACATCCTCACAGCTTGCCATAGTGGACCCACCGGGGGACATTACGGTGCCAACTACACCGCCAAAAAAGTTTTTGACTCAGGATTTTATTGGCCCACAATTTACCGAGATGCCCATGACTTGGTCACCCGATGTGACACTTGTCAGCGTCAAGGAAAAATTGATTGGGGGGGGGGGGGGGGGGGGGGGAAACGTGATGAAATGCCTTAAAATTCCATCTAAGTTTGCAAAATCTTTGACGTTTGGGGCATCGATTTCATGGGGTCGTTCCCGTCTTCACGAGGGAACAAATATATACTCGTGGCTGTCGACTATTTTTCAAAATGGGTTGAAGCGAAAGCGCTCCCCACCAACGACGCCCGAGTTGTTTGCAAATTTCTTAAATCTCTCTTCGCCCGATTCGGTGCCCCTCGTGCTATCATAAGTGATCGCGAAACCCATTTTTGCAATGACCAGTTTGCAAAGGTCATGCTTAAATATGGAGTTACTCACCGTCTCTCCACCGCGTATCACCCACAAACAAGTGGGCAAGTTGAGGTATCCAATCGTGGCTTGAAACGAATTCTTGAAAGGACCATAGGCGAGAACCGTGCCTCTTGGTCGGATAAACTAGATGACGCAATTTGGGCCTTTCATTCCGCTTACAAAACACCTATCGGGTGTACCCCATACAATCTCGTGTACGGAAAGGCATGTCATCTACTAATCGAGCTCGAGCACAAAGCCTACTAGGCATTGAAGCATGCAAACTTTAACCTTGAGACCGCGCGTGATCACCGTAAAGTTTAACTCAATGAATTAAATGAACTTTGTGATCATGCCTATGAAAACTCTCTGATCTATAAAGAGAAAACAAAGAGGATCCATGACTCAAAGATCAAAAATCGCGTTTTCAACGTCGATGATCAAGTCCTCCTCTTTAACTCTAGATTGAAGATTTTCTCGGGCAAGTTAAAATCCCATTGGTCCAGACCATTCACCAATACCCATGTGTACCCTTATGGCACCGTCGAGTTATCCCAAAACTCCAGGCCAAACTTCAAAGGTGAAGACATAAGAATTAAGCACTACTTTGGAGGGGACGTACCATAATTGGTTGTCCCGGATCTCCAAACCTTCCCCAAGGACAAATGATTTCGGAGATTGGGTCAAGCTTAGTTACCCTAAACAAGCGCTTCGTGGGAGGCACCCATGCTTATTTATTTTTCTTCTTTCTTATTTCTATTGTGATGTGAGGAGGCTTGTACTATTCCGATTCTTGTTGTTTGTGCTTGTGATTTTTTGTAGGATTGACCCAAAATTTCTGAAGACTCTCGTGTTCGGTGTTTTGTCCCGGTCCACTCGAGCTTCCTAGCCTTTGCTTGCCATTAGTTTAGGGAAATTCGATATCCTAAGATTATTATCAACTAACATTTATCTTTTAGCATACATTGATAAAATTGGCTTGAGAATTTTTGTGAAACTTTCACCCACGCTTGGATTATGCATTTCGACTTTTTGAGATCAGTATTGGGTTTTTTAAGTCTTAGGCTAGGAAACATTGAGGACAATGTTTAATTTTAGTATGGGGTAGTATATCTTCGATATGATCTTACCTACCCTTTGCCCGTTGTTCTCACGTACCCCGTTTTCCCACAAAAATTTTAAATTTTTAAGTTTTAATATCTAGTTTAATTTTCACATATAAAAAAATAAATAATAATAAGTGTTTTGACACGACCGATTTTATATCTTATCTTTCTCCTTAACTTTAAATAGATTGATTTTGCTAATCTTTTATACAAGGAGCTATAAAAACGCAGTCTACATTAAAAAACGTACAAGACCTTTGCAAGTTCCAATAATTGATTTTAAAATCGAAGATCGATTTTATTAGAATGAGATTTGTTGCCAGATCTATGTGACTTGTTAAAGTGCCGATTCTTAATTCTTAGGCCTAATTATTCACAAGGTTTCTTTATTAGAAATTTTAAATTGTGAAGAACAAGAGATGATAGAGTAGAGTATAAGTTTTGATGCTAAACATAGAATAGTTGGATTTCTTTAAGGCTCATAAAGGTTAATTGTGGCTTTTTGCTCCCATCAGCTTAATAAACGTTATATAATTGTTGAATAAATAAAGTTTCTTTGGTTTTTGCGATTCTTAGTTTAGATCAGTTCCTGGAGATTCCTTCTGGTGAAAGTAAGGTACACATAGAGGTTTTGTCAGTGTTGTAGAGAAATATACTCCTGGACCATGGTCGGCTCGCATACCGATGTGGCAGTTGTTAAAAGACCACAACTTGAAATTTGGCTATAATAATAATAAGTTATGTAATAAACCGAAGCCGAAATAAGACTTCTGGATCATGGTTGGGTCAAATACCGATGTAACAGTCATTTAAAGGGTAGAGGTAATAATAATAATAAAACTGTGGGCTGATAAAAGTTTGTTGCATCTTGCCGGCTCACAACCGATGTTGCAGCCTCCAAAATAAGGCACATAGTTATAATAATTCGAGACTGATAAAAGTTTGCTGCATCTTGCCAGCTCACAACCGATGTTGCAGCCTTCTAAAGGACCGAGGTTTAATAATGTTACAATAATAATAAGTATAAAGCCAAATTTCAACTCAAGGGTTATCTAAATAAACCCTCCGTCTTTGGACCCGTAGTTGAGTTGTTGCGGATGAAATAAAAAGGATAACCCCTAAATCATGCGAATTTAGAACCTTAATGTGGACCTTATTCTCACCATATCGTCTCTTTAGAAAAGGATCTCAAACTAATTATGGTCTAAACCAGGTTTACTTTATAAAAAAAATAAGGCCTTAATTTATATGTCGCCAATAATAATAATAATAAAATCTTTAGAGGAATTTAGGAATAATGGGAGCGAAAAGTTAAGTTTATACTTACACAATTAGCATTTATGAGTAGTGTTAGCATCTTATCTTATATTTGGCTGTGATTTCGTTTTAAGCTTAGTTTGGGGATTGTGAAAATCAAGGATGACGAACTCCCGTTCTTAAAGCCTTTTAAATAATGTTATTTAATTCTTATGTAATCTTAGTTTTTATCTATTAATGAATAAGTGGTTAAAACGGGGGCGCTTTCGAAATAAAT
>BQNB010134464.1:0-18310 GCA_026074375.1 Tanacetum coccineum | reverse complement strand
AAAAGGAGTCCATGAAGAAAGCTTTTTAAGACATGCTGTATGAATTCGGTGGAATTTAATCCAACTCAAGCATACTACAATGGTTCATGTACAAGTAAAGACACTGAAGATCCAAGATGGTGTACAAGTTTTAAGACAAGGAGAACTCAGAAGACATCTTCAGCTTTGGAAGACTTTATTTATGTTGTATTTGTATCTAGTAGGAACATTGTAAGTAATTCCGTATGTCCACATATTAGGGGAAGATTGTTAGCCTTAAAATATAGTGACATATCCGGAATTACATTAGTTTATAAATAGTCAAACACGCAGGGACTAGATTAGACTAGTTAGTATAGTTTAGTTGTGTTTGGACTATAAATACCCCCTCCATACTTCCATGGAGGGGTGAGGATTCATTTTTGTATCTCATTAAGTGTGTGTCTTTCTCTCTCTAGAAAACACACATCTTTCCTTTTTTTCTCTCATCAATAATATGGCTAAGTATTTGTTTAATCCTCCCCGACCTCTGGATCGAGTTAGCTAGTGTTTCTTATTCTTAATACAAACACTTACTAACATACTCAGCTATGTCCTTTTTCATTCCAAACCATCAATACCTATCTCTCAAATCATAATACATCTTATCAGCTCCTGGGTGTACAGAGTACTTTGACTTATGGGCTTCATCCATTATCAGGGTTCTCACCTCACACTTCAAAGGTACTCATATTCGATCCAGGTAGTACAAAGTTCCATCTCTTCTCTGTTCCATCATCTCATCCAAACCTTTCTGTAATCGTGCAGACTCATCCATAGCCTCCTTCTGAGCCGCCAGTATCCTATCCTTGATACTCGACTGAAGGGTCATATTCATAGCTCTAACTCTCTTAGGCTTTACTCTTTCCTTCCTACTTAGGGCATCAGCCACCACATTCGCCTTACCAGGATGGTAGCGAATTTCACAGTCATAATCACTAAACAACTCTATCCAGCGACGCTGTCGCATATTCAACTCTTTCTGACTAAAGATATGTTGAAGACTCTTATGATCCGTATAGATGACACTCTTTGTCCCATACAGATAATGTCTCCAGATCTTAAGTGCAAACACGACCGCACCCAACTCCAAATCATGGGTAGTATAATTCTTCTCATGAATTTTCAACTACCTAGACGCATAGGATATCACCTTACCTTTTTGCATTAACACACAACCTAGTCCTATCCTAGACGCATCATAATATACCACAAAGTATTCTGGTCCATCAGGGAGAGCTAGAACAGGCGCATTACACAACTTATCCTTCAAGGTTTGAAATGCCAATTCCTATTCCTCACCCTAATCAAAAGGCTTACACTTCTGAGTCAGGATAGTAAGAGACTTAGCTATCTTAGAAAAGTTCTCAATGAACCTACGGTAATATCCAGTCAATCCTAAGAACAAACAAACCTTAATCGGAGTTTTAGGGGCTTTCCAATTCTTAACAGCTTCAATCTTACTATGTTCTACATGAATCCCATTACTATTTATCACATGCCTAAGAAATTGCACTTCTCTTAGCCAGAATTCACACTTAAAAAACTTAGCATACAGTTTCTCCTTTTTGAGCAGTCTCAAGACTAACCTTAAGTGTTCTACATGCTCCTCTTGAGTCTTAGAGTAGATTAAGATATCGTCTATAAATACTATCACAAACTTATCCAAATAAGGCCTACAAACTCTATTCATCAAATCCATAAATACTGCTGGTGCGTTAGTCAGACCAAAGGGCATTACAGTGAACTTGAAATGTCCATAACGAGTTCTAAACGTAGTCTTTGGAATGTCATCCTCATGCACTCTCAGCTGATGGTATCCAGACCTAAGATCTATCTTCGAGAAAAATTGCGACCCTTGCAGTTGATCAAATAGATCATCAATTCTAGGAAGTGGATAACGATTCTTAACAGTCAACTTGTTTAATTCTCTATAATCAATGCACATCCTAAAAGAACCATCCTTTTTCTTAACGAACAATACCGATGATCCCTAAGGCGACTAACTGGGTCGGATGAAACCTTTGTCTTGGAGTTCCTTGAGTTGTCCCGACAACTCCTCCAATTCAGAAGGTACCAAACAATAAAGAGACTTTGCAACCGGCATTGCTCTAAGAATGAACTCAATTCGAAACTTAATTTCCCTAATAGGCGGTAATCCAGATAGGTCATCCGGGAATCCCTCAAGAAAATCTCTAACCACAACAATCTCTTCTTGTTTCTTATCACCAGCCTTAGCACCCATTAAAAATCTTGCTTTCTCTTCCGGTCTCTCTCCTAATACTCTAAGTACCTTGTCATTCGGTAGTGGTATCCTCACTACCTTTTCATGAAAAATTATTTCAGCCTTATAATTGGACAACCAGTCCATACCTATAATCACATCAAACCTCCCATGCTCAAAAGGTATTAAATCGATGTCAAAGACATGACCCTTGATTTCTAGTTTGCAGCCCTTAATAACCTTGTCAATCTTTACTAGCTGCCCGCTAGCTATCTCAATCTCATATCTGAAACCTAAGTCGCTGGGCTCTAAGCCTAACAGAGGTATGAAAGTAGTGGAAACAAAACTATAATCGGCACCAGAGTCAAATAAGGTAGTGGCAAAATGATTGTTCAAAGTAAACGTACCCGTCACAATGTTCGGATCCTGGCGAGCTTCCTCTGCTCCCAACATGAATGCCCTACCCCTAGCCTGGTTCCCTTGGTTTCCACGACCATGACCCCCGTTATTAGCAGCAACTTGATTTGGATGATTTTCTTCCGGTCCTTGTGCCCTATTCAATCTAGGACAAGCTAACCTGACGTGGTCGGTACTACCACACTCATAACATGCCCTAACAGTTGGGTTTCTAACATTGACAGGATTCACATTCCTCGGCACACCTCTACAATCTTTTGCCAAATGAACCGGGCGGTTATAGTTGAAGCATGTGCGACAAGGTCCTCCGGGTGCATGGTAAGAGTTGCAGATGGTACACTTGGGCCAAGTACCCGTATTCTCTCTTCCTACATGGTTTACAGTAGTAGCAAAAGCATTCCCAGTCCTAGTCCTCTTATTATCATCCCTACCATTCTTATCCTTGCTAGGTTCCCCCACATTTCCTCTTTTCTCAACCTTCTTAATTGATCCATTTCTCACAACCTCATCGGTCAGTGCACCAGAAATCTGCACAGCCTTCTGTATAGTCTTTGGCTCCGTTGCTGCCACCATCCCACGGATCTGTGGAGCAAGGCCATACACATACCTCTCAATCATCCTACTTTCTGGAGTTACCAAATGTGGAACTAACCTAGCCAACTCATGAAACCTATCAGTATACGCAGCATGGCCAGCCCCGACCATGGCGTGATTCCACAACTCAGTTTCCAACTTTTGCATCTCATGACTAGGACAAAACTCTTCTATCATCATAAACTTAAAGTCATTCCATGACATACTAACAGCAACTTCCTGGCTTAGCGTGCGGATCTGAGAGTTCCACCACGTTAAAGCCTTACCCACAAATGAACCAGCAGTGTATTTTACTTTTTGGTCAATACTACAACCACTCATATCATGCACAGACTCCATTTTCTCAATCCAACGAGTAAGAACTACTACACTCCTTTACAACATATTCTTAGGTTACAAGCTAGAACCTCCCATTATATATGAACAACCTACCCGGTTGCCATTTACTATCACATTCCCAACGTTCTCCTGAACGTTCTCATTAACCACATTACCATTTTGATTTCCAACATTTCCTTGGTTACCAACCTGAGCTAGCATGGCGGGTAAGAGGTTCTGCAATTGTTGGGCAATGATCGTTGAGAAGTCGGGTGCTCCTCCCACACCCTCATTGACTCCCTCTACATTCCCATTAGCTCCCTCTACATCCCCATTAGCTCTTAAACCTTGGTCATTTCTTTGACCATTCAAATCATCAACACGCTCATCATTACCTTCTCTACGTCTTCTACCCCTTCCACCTCTACCAACCTATACACCCGTTCCCCCTCCTAATGATTCAGCAGCAAGTCGGCCAGCACTCATACTTGATCTTGATGCTTAATTACCGGTACCCCTTTAGCTAACTTGTGCATCAAATTCACCGCACCAAAGCCGATATGCCCAAGTCGTACATGCCACAACCACGACTCTTCATCAATGTTAGCTTTCAAACAATAAGGTTTCCCAACTTTTAGTTGAGTCTTGTAGAGACGGTTTTCACTTCGCGGGACTTTAATTAGCAAACTTCCACAACTATCACGCATGGTTAAGAAATCACCTAGTATACGAATATCACAACCTGAAATTGTAGCTTGTCTAAGACCTATCATATTACTACGAAGCGTGATAATGTAATAAATATATTTTAAAAACTTTTGTTTACCATTTTTCCCTTTGAAAAAATAGAGCCTTTTCCTTGTATTCTTACACAAGAACCATCTCCGAACCTAACACGTCCAGTTATATTTTCATTTAATTCAGAAAAGTAAGTGTCACACCCCGACAATGGCGGAAACTCGAGAATGCAACATAATGATCAATCATAACACAAGATACAAAATAGAGAAAAACTACAATGCATAAACTTCTAGTGCTATGAAGACCATCAACCTCGAACAACCTCAAGTGATGTCCCAAATCGCAACTAAAATTCACAATCTCTTATAATTATTCAAAGGCCCTTACAGGGGTCCATAATCCAAACTTAATCCAAAACATCCAAATTCTAAAATCAAACAACAAGCAAGCAAGACTTCATATGAAATTTCCCCCGGGATACCTCTAAGTCTGCTATCACAATCACCAAACTATTCTTCTTTCACTTCACCTGAAAATGATACTCGAAAATGTCAACAATGATGTTGGTGAGCTCATAGGTTTGACTTTAAACCCAAAAGTTGTGCCAATATTTTAACAGTGGACAATAGTATTATATGACAGTGAATATATGCAAACAACCTTAGCATCACCGCTAATCAATAACCATATGTCACTTACGCACGTAAAGGACCTACCAGATGGAGCACTAAAATTAGGGCAGGACCACACACAAATCTGGGTAGGCGTACCCATCCGCTCCAATAACCACACAAATACTGGGTAGGCGTACCCATCCGCTCCCAACAATCATACAACACATAATATTCACATAGCAGTCATAAGCACATAACTTGTCCCAAAAACAAAACCCCAATTCGCACAGATCAATTCAAAACATTTCAAAACACATTTGAGTATCATTTTCCCCCAACGGAAAAATAGTAAAAAGTGGGGCTACGAGTACTCGCCTCAAGCAAGTCTTTAGCAACCAAATCTCAATCACACAAGCAAATGCAACGACGCCCGCACACGACCTAAACCAGTTAATGTCCCAATTTAATCATCCATTTCCAAAACAGTCTTCACGTTTGATGCATAGAGTTTATACGCGTTGTACAATTACTCATACCAATTTAGTGGTGTGATGGTTGACGACATATCCCAACAATCATATCAATCTCATTACTCAATAATACTTACTTATACTATTAACGAAAATAAATAAGTAATATACGTAAATATTTATAATTAATAATTATAAATATATCTCGGTAAGTCCATTCGGTAACCTTAGTCACCATGAAAATAACCATATTAGAGTTGAAAATGAAACGTTTACTCGTAGTAAACATATTCGAGAAGTTTCGAGAAAATTATATTTTTTGTCTTTTAGTGAATTTATTAAATAAATAAAATAATTAAATAATATTTTATTATTTAAAATCAAAAATCATGTTTTTAGGAAAAAATCTAAGTATAAACTTTTTACGAAATTTCGACATGACCCGTACGCTCACACAACGTTTTTCAAGGTTTCAAACCTTATTTTCAACACTTTTCATAAATTCAACACTTTTCGACAAAATTTCAAAATCTCTATCTTTAACGTTTACTAAAACGTTTTTTCCAAAATATCGTTCAATATCACTTCGTAAATACATTTTCATTTTCAAAAGTCCGTCAAAACTCTCATAACGACTAAATATTGCTTATTGGGCTTTAAGGCCCAACAAAGGTCCATTAAGATATTTATAAGTCCAAAATACGATCAAAGTCCAAAACCAAGGTCCATTTACATACATTAGCTTATACGAATAAGTAAAAAATAATCTGGACCACAATAAGCCCTCTCATTAAGCCACGGCTTAAATAGACTTATTGGACCGTGAGTCCATAAGCTCCAAAATACGTATATTAAGCTTGAAAATAAGCTACTAAGCTACGTATTGCATTTGGTTACTACCATAAGCCTCAAAAATAGTCCATAAACTTACGCCATAACACAAAATAGTCAAAATCACTTTTCTAGTGATTTTGAAAAAGTCACGTGGCATATAAGCCCAAAATAAGGCAAGAAATAGCTTAAAAATAAGCCCGAATAAGCTATACAGGCTACTATAAAAAATAAGCTATCTAGCAACATATATTATTCAACCATCACGACCACAACATCAAAACTACAAAACCTCCCTTTTTTTCTTTTTTAATCCAACGAACCAAACACACCTTTTTTATTCATTTCGTTTTCAAAAATCGATTTTCACGACGATCAACTTGTACAACTAACATCTATACATCAAGATAAACCCAAAAGGACGAACGAAATTTAAATTTGAAAACTTACAAGAAAATCTTCAAAAATGTAGATTTCGACACGAACCGGACAACATAAACGTTGTTTAAATGAATACCCAAATACTCGCATCAACCCGGAATATCACGTTCTCGATCAAAGTTGGAAAATATATGGTGGATTGTTGTTGTTGGTGGCGAATTTGGACTGAGCCTAAATTGACACCTAAACCGAAACCAAATGGACCCACGTTGGGCCGAAACCAACCAAACGCACCCTAGTTGGGCTCAAAACAAACCGGACGCACCCTTGATGGGCTAGTCCAACAAAACAACCCGTACCAAAATCATTTAAGCCTAAATAAGCTATATCCTAGATTATTGAATAAGCAAAACTTTCAAATAAGCTCTTATAACATTTTTTATACAAACAAAAAATTACCACAAAACCATTTAATTAAAAACCAAAACCTTTTCTTCCTTTTCTTTTTAAGCCGACGCATAAACACCCCTTTTTTCATTTTTGATTTCAAGTTTCAATCTTTTTGGCGATCAACTTTTACAACTAGCGTCTAGACATCACCATAATCACGAAAGTAAAACTTAAATTAAAAGTTTTATAAAAACTTACTTGTTTAATGAGCTTGGTTAGAACAAGACGCGCGTGAAAGACTAAAACCTTGTTTATACAACCCGAAACTATTAGTTATCAACCCAATAATAAAATCTTAACCCGTGTTCTTGGTAAAATCTTCAAAACTTTTGTTTTTCTTCTCCCTTGTGGTTCGGCCGGATATAAAGAGAAAAAGAGAGAGTTTTTGTGTTTTGATTTTCAAAATGATGCATGTATGTGAAAATGGGATAAGGTGTTGGAATATGGGTACTAAAGGGGACATGCTAGCTTAAAAATAGCCGTCTTGTCTCTCCTTGTTCTTTTCTAACCGAAAATGAATCCTAGGAGGGTCTCAGGTCTTCCTTTTTGTGTCGGGATCACTTAAAAGCTAAATTTTCATCTATTTAAAATGTCAACCAAACATAGTTATCATTTTCATTGCGTTTAAAATTATTTTTCTATAAACCTGGATTATTCATACGACACTTATCACCTTAAATAGCTACAAAAATCCATTTTGAGCCGTTATCGATTGACTTCGGACCGAAAACATAAATTTTTGTGAAAACTCAACCGAACCTTGCTCATTCATTTAAAAACACTTCAAATCACAAAATATAGCTTGGAAACTTATATTCACCTAAAATTTTACCTTTTTATGACTGTTACAGTCTTTTACCGAAATTTACGAAAACAACTGTTTTTCTGATAACTTTCAAATCTCACACTCACGATTTACAATTTAAATCGACATTATTTCAATATTATGAATTTATTAAATAAATAAACCCATTATGTAACACCCCCAAAATGGGTCGCAGCGGAATAAGGATCCGGGGCATGTTACTTCAAGATCAACAGCACAAGATATATATAAGAATGACACAAAAGAGTCGTTAGAATTTGTACATTGGATTTAAATAAAAGACATATTACAAAAGCTTATAGCTTTACTTGTTCTTTATTTAATATTACAAAAGACGACATAGATTTCCCAAAACATGATGCACCTAAGTCTTTAACAGTGCAATCCAAAACATAATCCAATGCATCCTTGGCACCTCGTGCCTATTGACCTCCTGAAAACATTGCTTAAAACGTCAACAAAAAAATGTTGGTGAATTCATCCGGTTTATGGTATTTAAATTATGCAAGACCGCCAAGACTTTCCCTTGATGTTACATACATAATGCCAACAATCACAAAACAGAATTACGTGTTCACTAAGCTCATGACACCGAAGCTCAACCAACTATTTTGCTAATTTAGAGCAGTTATTATTGCCCGGAACAGATGTTGTAACCCCAACATCCAAGTCCGACATTGTGTCAACGTTCGTTTCCAGTGATAGCTTCCTCACCCACACGGGGAGGTTAAATACCCAATTAAGATCTATTTATATACAAAAACCATTTTCCCCCGGCGCTCACATAATGTAATTAACAACTACATCTATGCAATTGACAGTTCATGATAATGGGCTCAGGAGGGTTATCGCTACTTAGGCAAACACATAATCCATATATTTAAAACACTTGCGTCCAATTTATAAAACAAAGGACAAAGCATGTTCTCACCCCAAATAATAGTAAATCAGTAAAACTGTAAAAGTGGGGCTATGAACTCACCTGAGTACAGATAGGCTTCGAGATATAACACAGAATAAACGTCAACGCAAAACGTGCGATGGAGGTACCCTATTTAAATTAAGGTCGTATAAGTACCGAGTACTTTAATTATTATATTGAATATGAATCTTATAGTTGTTACAATCGACCTATCCGATCGGGCTATCAAAATTAAAGAGGTTCATGACAATGACCGTACGAGGAGTTAGGACACTTTAAATCGTAAATCCAACAACTCTTCGATACGCCTCACCGAAGAGCCTCATTATGAAAACTCCCTATATAATAGCACTTTGATACACTTCAATATTCAATATAGCACAATCCACCGATAAATTTTTAATCGTTTTAGTAAAAATAAATATTTATAAAGTAGAAAACGTTTATAAAAATACTTTTCGTAAAAATGACCTAATTGGGTCGTTTAAGCCCGTTGCTCGCGTTTTCTTACGTCCTCGCTTCATAGTAAGACGAGCGATCAAAATATTACATTTTCAAGTTTTTAAGATTCCTGCGATGAATAAGTAAAATTCCTGTTCAAGACAGCTATTAGTCCGTTTAGGCTTTAGTTTAGCGTAAGCTTGTAATCGTTAATAACTTATTCCGTTTTAATCCCGATTTTAGTGATCCCTTCGAGTAAGTTTTTGTATAATTAAAAGAGGTATTATATTTTACAAAGTTGGGTCCGCTGACGAAAGTACTTTACTGTGGCAAGTTTTTATAAAATTACTTTTATAAACTTTAATTATCGAAAATGTCGTAGTTTATTCGTTATAGTTCCGTTTTTAGCGATTCTTTCGAGTACGATCTCGTAATTAAAAGTTATATCATATATTAGATGTTTTAAAAATGAAAGTTGCTGTAATGAATAGTAACTTTTATAAAAATAGTTTTATAAAAGTATTTATAGTCGTAAACTCGTATTTAACGTATCTTTTTCGTTATAGATCGGTTTTTCGAGTTTCTTATCATTATGGAATCGTCATGAGGCGTATTATTTTTATAAAATGTCATTACCTACTGTCTAAGTTCGAATTTAAAACAGCCCCTAAGTATTTATATGTTTAACTTTATAAAAACTTTGTTTTATGTATTATTTAACTTAGTAGTTTACTTTAAAAACCCTAATAACTATTTTTAACAACATTGTGATACATATGAATAAGTCCAAGGTCATCCATAGTTCTATAAATTCATTGTAACAAAGTTTTAACAAATTAGTCCTCATTACATATCACATGTGAAAGATTAAGAAAAACTTAATAAACCCTATATTTTAATCCTAAACATTTTATACTTAAAACCAATGGTAACATACTTTTAATTCATCTTTTTCATGATATATATGATCATATGACATAAAAAAAGTGCTTACAAATCATAAACATAACAATAACTCATTTACATATTAGAAAGTCCCTTAGTGGAGTGATTATAGCCATATTTAAACAAATAACACATAAAATCTATAAGAAATAAAAGTATAAAGGAATAAGAAACATAGAGATGATGTAAGAGATGTGAAATAAGTTCTAAACCCGGTATAGATACAAAACCAAAGCTTACATAAGCCTTATAAACCCTAGATTAGGTTTGAAACCCTAATCTTTGCAAAAACTTTCTAAAACCTTTCAAAGCTTACCAACGCCTTGAAACCTTCTTATAAATACCTAATAATGAGGTGTATACACTAATATGGTGAAAGAAAATCAAAGTATGGATTGTGTATCAAAGGGGTTTTGTGCCGTGAGCTTCAAAGAGAGAACAAGGAAAGTTTTTGTGATTTTTGGTTAAGTATATAAGAAAGAAAGAGTGCATGCATGCTATATATAGAGAAAATATCTTACTAACCTAACCATGGTTACTTTCTAACCCTTACTCAAGGTTAACTAACCAAGTGACTCATGGTGTAAGAGTAAGCTTCTAGATCTTCCTAAAATCTAGATATTATGCAAGATGAAAAGTCTTGGTCCTATCATCTAAATTTAGGCATATAATATACCCCCATATAATGATGTATATTTTTTATTATTTTAGTGTATTGGGTATAATCGTTGGGTATAAATCGTGTTTAGGCGAAGTTTAGGTTTTGAACTTCCCGAATGCCTAAACGCGCCCTCTTATCGTGAAACATAAGCATTTTACCGTAGCCAATAAAAAATAAGATTAAACAAAGTTATTAATTAATCCTCATACTAATCATATAACACTTGCTAGTTGTAAACATTTAATCATTTAATGCCCGTTTACTATTGAATGATCATTTTTCAGTTTCGCGATTTAACTTAATCGTTTAACGTTTAAGAGTAAAACGCTTAAAAACCCTAAAAATAATTGTGAATTACATAATGTCATAAAATGACCTAAAACACGAGGTGTTATAGTCTCCCCCCGTTAGCTGAGCCTTGTCCTCCAGGCTTATAGCTGACTTTGACGACGGCCCCGGATCTTTAGAGAATAAATGGGTATTTCTTCCAGATTGACTCGCTGTTCCATGTAAACTCTGACCCTCCTGGAGTTTCCATCGAACTTGAACTATGGGATACGTCTCGCTCAACCAACCGTTAACTTCACGATCTGTGATCCTCTATCGGTTCCTCGACAAACTGAAGCTTTGTCATCAAAATAAAGTCATCCAACGGAACGGCTAAGGATCGTCGGCATGACACTTCTTTAAGTTGGATACGTTGAAATGTATATTGAACTCGTGCTCAGCTCCTCAGAAAGCTCAGCTTGTATACAACTCTCCCAACCCTTTTTATTACCTTGAAAGGGGTCCCACACCCTGGATTTAATTTCCTCAATTGCCAAAACTACTACACCTCTTCCAAGGCGAAACCTTGAGCATCACTTATCTCCATCGCTTACGCTTTAAATCAAGCGGTAAGCTCTTGTTTCCTATCACGAGCAGCTGCATCCTTTGCCTTATACATTGAAATGATTTTTCTCACCTCATTCATGATGCTGATGGTACTGCTTGCCTAACAAATGAAGCCATTTTTCAAAACCAACTTTTTAAAAAGCCCTCTTTTCTCCTCAATGGAAGTATCTGATACATACCATCCTTCATTGCCTAAGTTCAAAATCTACAAGCTGGAATGAGTTTTCAATAAATATTACTTCAGCTGTTATATGTTTGGCAACAAATCAAAAGTTTAATTTTTCCAAACTTATTTTTGATGGTATGTTGAGGAACTTGGATACTTCTAAAAAGAAATTTCTTATGTATCTAATATTTTTAATGGTGTTCTTGAATAATCAAATTGAGCTTGGTGAACCTTTTAATGATGTTTATTATAACAACCTAAGAATTTTCATCAACCTATTTTACTATGATCACAATTATACGGGGAAATTTTTCACTTTATTACATTACTTGCATTGTCAATATCTCAGTATGTCATGTAACTTACATAACTAAAGTAGACGAGCTCACGCAACCTATCTATGGAAATCCTATCTTTATATATGTCAAGAAAACATCATAACATGTCAAGTCAATATTATAATATCATTATTACAAAGTACATTATTCCTATAATGTACCATTCGTAACGTTATATCTAAACGGGCTTTAAACCGTTATCATATACCTCTAAACCCTAATTCTATGAAAGATTAATATCTAAAGTGAATGTACAAGCTACAAAAGCAAAATATACAAGAATATACATTTCATTTGAAATATAAACTCCCTCCAAGTCAAGTACAAGTTTTCAAAGCACAATGTACAAGTCATTAAGCATGATCTCTGAAATAGCCGTTTTACCTCCATTTTCATTCTAATTTCTTCACCACCACTTATGTACAAGCTACTACACTCAATATACAATGTTTAAACCCTAATTATTCTATTCATAAGCTTTCATACACATATTTACACTCAAAACCCTAATTCAAAAGTTAGAAACCCTAACCCGAGTTAAATACTAAACCATGACCCATTTCTTCATTTTTATCCATTGTAAACCTAAACCAACTCTCAAATAAGTTTTAATAACTTAATTTATAACATTATAAATAATTTTCAAACATCATTCCATCATCATTTCATCATTCTACTTCAATTACACAAGAAATAAATCCAAGAAACCCTAATTATACCCTAATTGTGATTTTGACCCGTTTACTCATTTTCAGACCATCTCATTCTCAAGTAAGCAACCAAGAGTCATTGTAAACCCATAAAATGAGTTTAAAAACCTTTATCCATCATTAACCATCCTTTCTTCAATAATGTACGAGAATTACAAAGCTAGAAAACCCTAAAAGCCTTATATGAACCCTAATTCCAAGCTACGGCTTATTCTTTCAATTTCAACCCATTTTAACAAAAACCAAAGATCAAAATTCATTGATAATACTTTATTTAAGCTCTAGGATCTGTATTCCATCATTCCTAATCAAGAGTATGCAAAATATAAACCAAGAAAGTCAAGAAAACCCTAAATGTGCCCTAATCAAACCCGTGACCTCATTTCTTCAATTCTAATCCGTTTTAACCAACCAAAGCTAAAAGTTGTTAATCCTTCCTATATCAGACCTTGGCTACATATATTATCTATCCTTAATCAAGTACACATGAAATAAAAGCTTAAAAACTTGTGAAAACCACGCAGAGTCCAAAACAGACCCGCACCCCATTTTTGGCTTCTTTAACCCATTTTAGCCCTAACCATGTGCAAGGAACTTGCATAGACTCCTTCTAGACACCTTGTATCAGCTCACCTAGCTGCTTATACCTTTCCATGGCCAAGAAAGAGGCCACATGACCCTTCTTTTTATCCATTTCAGCCGTGGCATCATCTAGGACCTCCAACACTTCAATCTACTATCCTAGCCTTGCTAAATCACTACATAGCCTCCCCACCTCAGCTACTAGATTCTCCACATGTCCATGACCTGGTCTCAAACTTTCCTTAGCCTCCTTGCATTCATTTGCCTATAAATAGGACTCCAAAACCTTCATTACAACTCGCACCACATCTCTTCTTTCTCAAACCCATAAGGCAGAAATCCTTTGCTCCCATATGATCCTAGTATCATTAAAGAAGTTCAAGAAGTGAATCCCTAAAGAATTGAATCCTTGGAGTAAAGATACAAGGCGTACGAGTGGAAATACTACCCGAAATGACCCGTTTCCACCATTTTTTATCCTTGAAGCTCAAACCCAGGTTTTGAATGTTCTACTTCTGCTACTACACCCTTATAATGTTCATATGATCCTAAATATACTCTTTTTAAAGTTTCATAACTCAATTCATGCTCATTTTCCATTTTGATCCAAAACCGGACACCTAAAACCCTAATTTCGCGTTTTTCTTAAAACTAAATGTTATAATGATTAAATATTGTTATAATCTATCCTAGAATGCTTAACTAATGTTAAAATAACCACTTTATTGATTAATGAAGGAATTTGAACTTAAAACCCGCGCATTTACGTTTTGAAACCCTAATTTGACCCGTTTTACTTCCTAGCTTAACGAATAGTTATTTTAAACTTGTGTTTTTTTAAAACTTCATTATTTAGTCTATTATAACTTATAAATGTCTATTGAAATGTTAAAATAAGCTTGCATGGCAATTTGGACATGTTTTGTAATTATAATCCATGCAAGGGGTCATATCGTAACTTTCCGAAACTTATAACTAAAGGGGCTGAATATGTCATTTTATCAAAGTTATAACTATAGGGATCTATTATGTCACTTTTCAAAGTCCAAGGTTTACTTGGCATATCTTTCAAAGTTGAGGGACCAAAGTCGTAAAAATGCAAACTCCAAGGACTATTCTGCAACTTTTCAAACCTCATGGTTTAAAATGTAACATTTTGAAAAAGTATAAAATCATGTTTAAAACCTTACAAGACATAACTTTAATTAACGCTTCTCGTGCTTAACATTTCTAACATTTATTTATAAAATTTATATTTAAATAAATGAAAAAAATTTATTCGGTTTTATCAGGTCGATCTGAACCCGAGTTACAAAGATTGTCAACCGATACTCGATCTAATTTAATATTCGGGTTGAGGTTGAGTAAAAGTTGGTCGTGCATTGGGCCAAAACAGAGCAGATAAGCAAGACGGCGATAAACAACTTCATGATGACGGTGGAGATTGATGGTTGTGTTTACATAAGTTTTTCTTTCTTATGTTTACAAGTTAGAGGCAGGGTTGTGAAAAGCAACTATTTTTACTTTTTTTAATAGATAATTTATAAAATTTATATTAAAATAAATGAAAATAGTTTATTCAGTTTTATCGGGTTGATCCGAACCCGAGTTACAAAGATTATAAACCGATACCCGACCATATTTAGTATTCGGGTTAAGTAAAAGTTAGTCGCGCATTGGGTCAAAATCAAACCTAAAATATGAAAATCAAACCGAACTGAAAATCGATTTTGAGGAAAATATAAATCGAGAACCAATAAATCAAGCCAAACCAAAACCTAACCGAACCGGTTCGGTTCAGATGTTCACTTTACACCTTTTAGGTGACTCTATCGGTTTTGGCCAGAACACAACCGAAAACCATAAATATATAAAACTGGTAACCGAACTGAGTCACGTCGATTTGGTTTCTAATGGACCGGTTGGGTGGTTCAGTTTGGTTTTCTGTCTATTTTGCTCAACCCTAGTTAAAGGGATAATCAGTCAAAATGAGACAAAAAAAAGCTTATAAAACATAAGTCACAAAATCAACTAACATTGTGTTCTCGAGTATCATTTAAGGGAAGAAAAATAAAGAAAATAAAATGAAAAAAAAAGATTGTGTTTTCGAGTATCACTTTTTATTAGAACGACAATTAACTATCTCACACTATATCAACCACAAATCTATCTCACATGTGAACCTACTATCATTTTGTTGGGGAGCTTCACACATAACATGGGATACCATTAGGCATTAGTACACAAACCCTTTAGTGTTCTCGAGTAATAATAATATAGTTGATTTTGAAAGTAAAATGTTTCCTCCTAATATTAGGTTGAAAATATTTACTTCCACTTTCTTTTACTTTTTCTTGATTAAAAAACTCTAAACACACAATATAAGCTTAAGCAAACACCCTTTAGTTTTGTTATTATCGTAAAATGACAAAAAGATGACAAATATTTATTCATAACATATGCGAATAACAATAGGTGTAATGGTCACCAAACTAACTAATTTCATGTCAGCGTCACGCCGTTACATCACCATTCAGTAAACCATTAAACACGTCACCGGCTTACCGCCAAATCTTAATAAGTTTTAGGCTGAAAATTTAACTATGTTGTCGCATTTTCGAATGTTATGTAGCTAACTTTTTTTTCATTTCTCTATTATAACACAGTTTTGAATTCGAACATTCGCATGCGTAATTATATGTGTATATGTACGTATGCGTCACGTGAAAAGACAACTAAAAAAAGCACGGAGTAACTATTAAAACTTAAAACAGACTCGACACGTCCACGCATCGTAGCAACTTTGGTCGAGCCGCGAAAAACGAAACAACAAACCAATGCATTCCCAGCGTCGCGGCACACAATCTGAAACAATGCCTTGCTTCCCGTGACACAATGAGCACGAGCCGCGTGTATGATTCCACTTGGTAACTTTCATTGTGTTAACATTCTCGATGTTTGGCTTGATGACTTGATCTAGATTGTTAGCAGCTACAGACGTACAATTCGATATCGCATCCATCATTTGTGAAATGGATCAATGACCTTTTTCATCAAATGCCAATCGATTGTTGCGCTTTTGCCTCACATAATAAGTAGTTGGCGATAGAACAATACCACCCACAGCAAACTTATAGTAGTTTTACAATGAGAATTAGGTATGTGTTCCAAAAAGTACATTATAATTATTTTTCAACATAATCATCTACAAAAATGGTTGTGTGCACTGCATTAAAGTATCGTCCACAAGAGCGGATAATTTTTAGGGTTTATAGCTTAAAAATGTATCATGCTTACTACTTTTTGTCATTGTGTCTAGAGTACTATTTGTTTTTTCCATTGTGACACTAAACTTTTGAATTCGTGCTATTGTGTGTATTTTGCTATTGTGTGTATTTTGTGACCAGTTGTAGAATTTTAAGCCCGAATATATTAAGTACATAAAAGGCCTATATTTTGCATGAAAAATAATCAAAAGTTAAATTAAGTCGTGTGATAATAACCATTTACATTGATGAATCAACATTTGTTTTTCACACCCACAAACATACTTTAACTCTATTGTTTTCTCTTATCTACTCATGTATCATTCTTTAATCACACGTTGCTTTAAAGGATACTTTAGCTTTCACTAAAGAAATTGTTAAAGAAAAACGAATGTGAAACGTTAAATTTGAAAGAAAAATGAGTTGTTGTAGAAATAAAAAGTATGATGATGATGTTGACAATGAAACTATAAAAATCAGCGAAAAGAATTTTAAAACTGATTATTTCTTATATATTGGAGATCAAGCTATTATATCACTAGAAAGTAAATTTGATCAATTTAGATTAAGGTATATTTAGTTTACTATTTGATATTGAAAATTTAAAATCCCTAGATAATAGCAAGCAAAAAAGGTAGTTGTTTAAACCTTAAACGTCTTTAAGGCATATTATAACAATTGTTTAGGTATTAACGTTATGAATCTATTTTTGAAGCTAAGAGTTTTTAGAGAGGTTATACATGTGAAAAATTGATACATCGATTGAGATACTCAATCAAATAATAAATTTAAACTCTTTTCGTAATACTTATATAGCATATAGATATCTTAATCATTTCGGTAACAGTTTCTTCAGCAGAAAAAAATATTTCAAAACTAAAGCTAATTAAAAGTCATCAACGATCTAAAATGTTACTAAAAGATTAGATTTATTAGCTTAATTATCTATTGCAAATGAAATATTATACTATATTGATTTCGAGAAACTAATTAAAGATTTCACATAAAAACTTGAAAAAGTAAATTTTATATAAACGATTTTTCGACAGATAACTTTGATAAATAGGCCCCGTTTCGAGCTTCGCTTTAGGCCTCCGAGGAGGTTGAGCCGCCCCTCTGATCATACTATATGGTTGACTCTTGATGGTATCTTGATTATTTAGGATACAAACTTATGATCATCAGATAGAGCTTGCAACTTTGTAAATACTTGTATAAACACTTGACCATTTCAACCAAAACTTTGTTTGGCAGGTGAAAAATCATTTATCTGGTTGGGGCCAAACCCAAGGATGTATATCAGAGATCCAGAGTTGATCAAAGAGATATTATTAAGACCAGATGAGTTTCATAAACCACATCCTGAGCCATTTCGTGATAGCATCGTTGGCGGACTTGTTGTCGCAGAGGGTCACAAATGGATAAAACATTTTAATCTTCAAAATCTCAAGGTTGGTGTCTTTTAATTCCACTAATTTCATTAGAGGAGAAAAAATCGACA
>BQNB010134463.1:3025-18310 GCA_026074375.1 Tanacetum coccineum | reverse complement strand
TGAATAAAATGTTAAATAATTTATTAAGTATTCTTATTTAATAAAACGTGATAATTAAATGTAATTTAATTATTTTTGTGTCGGTACTCGTTCTTGATTCTAAAATCTTGCGAACCTTCTGACTGTTTTCGGATCTCGGTCAAAACTAAAAAGTTGTCAGGAATATCATTCCACAGCGAATTGCTTTAGAGTCCGAGTCGTGAAAACGTGATTTAGATGGTTGTTCTTATAAGCCAAGCCAGATCCTAAAAGTCAAAGATTGAAATCGTCATTCAAAATTTCAGAAATTCTCGGATGTTACAAAAAAAACTCATGAAGAAAATAAGCCATTCGTGAAAACAACAACAATTTTAAAACTAAATATTTTTGTATTAAAAGCTCTTAAAAACGAATACAACTGAAACTATAAACTAAACATTAGCTTGTACAAATTATCCTAACCTATCTTCTAAAATAAGCTGAGCTTATTTGAAATAAGCTAAAAAAACTAGAGAAAAGTAAAACTAAAAAATTCCTAGATAGTCAAAAATGAGGGGAGTCGAGTTGATTAAATAAGATCCAAGGGGGATGAAAGAGTAAATTTGCCCAATCATTTATGAAATGAGTAGCCAATCATTGGCATGAAATTTAGAGCACACAGATAGCAATGATGATCGGCCAATGGGTGGCGTACACATGTACAAAATGACGCGTTCTTCTAATGATCCAGCCATTCATATCATTTTCTCACTTTGTACTCACAAAACAAAAACACAGCATATATGTATACATTGAAGGACACGTGTCCTCGTCTTACTCGCCCCTATTTCCCAAGTGCGCCATCACGTGACAATGGTTGAATTATTTAGCTTGCATGTGCTTTGACATCATCTGACGTCACCAACACTTACTAAACTCATATTTATTTAATTTGTCTTGGGCTAAAATTGTTAGGCTTAGTTAGTATGGGCTGGCCCGGCCCATTAAGCGGGTTACGAGCTGGCCCATTAAAATCCGAGGGAACCGTTGGACTAGTTTTCTCGCGCTCTTTCTACTGGTATGCTCGGGGACTTTTCACGACTTCATCTTGGCTTTGAGTACTAATTAACTTGATCAAATTGAGCCCGATAAATCCCGTTTTTGCTTTATTTTCAATCTGTTTTACCTGCAAGACATAAAAATACAAAAACAAACATATTTGCAATATAATTAAGCGTATTTTAGCATCTTTAGTCTGATTAATAGTGTTTTTCGGGTTATAAAAGATGTGTGTTTTAGCAAATATCAGTATAGATTTTAAAGTTTATATATATATCACTTGTGTTATTACACTTAGTGGTTAGAGGTTTAGGTTTTTGGTATAGGGTAGTGGTCAGGGGTTTAGGATTTTTGGTATAGATTTTAAAGTTTATATATTATCACTTGTGATATTATACGTAGTGCTTTAGGGGTTTGGTTAGTAGGGTTTAGTGGTAGGGTTTTTGTGGTTTTTGGTATAGGATTATTTGTTAGGGGAGGGGGTTTAGTTTTTTTTGGCACTAGGGTTTAGTGGTTAGACTTTAGGGTTTTAGTATAGGGTTTAGTGTTGTTAAGTGTTTAGGATTTTTTGTATTTAGGGTTTAGTGGTTCAGGGTTTAGTTTTTGGTCTGAGGTTTAGTGGTTCGGGGTTTGGGTTTTATTGTTATCGGTTTTAGAGCTATTTTATATATTATATATATACCACATGTGATATTATACACACTGGTTGGGGTTTAGGGGTTTTTGGTTTAAGGTTTAGTGGTTATGCGTTTAGGGTTTTTGGTATATGGTTAAGTGGTTTAGTGGTTTTTTAGGGTTTTGGTATAGAACTTAAAAGTTTATTGTGAGATCGTCACAAATTCATCTAGGATGACAACTAACAAAGAATATAGATATGACGGATATAAATATGACCATGATATTGACAAGGTTTATCATTCTACAGCCCAATTCTATTTGATCAATATAGAATGGTTACCTAAATGTAACAGGATTAAAGATACTTTGACGTTGAGGCTAAACCACATACTTTAGACGTCTACATCTTTACTTGTGCACACATAAACTATGTTTAGGTATCTCTTTTTTATAGAGATTCCCATAAGCCTTAACAACGACATCTTAAGTGTATTAGGAAACTAAATCTTCCTAATCTTTTATCTTTATCTTTTAAGGAGATCATTTAGAATCCTCCATCTTTTGTAGAATTCCATAATGTTGATTTAGATCCTTTTGTTTCATTCTTTATCCTTTTGAGCAAGTTCTTTTGTATCATTGTTTTTGTATCATCAAATCAATAATTCTCAACAATCTTCCCCCATTTGATGATGACAAAACTAACAATAATCTGATCTTCACCTTGAGCACATGAACATCTTCAAATCTGATCTTCCATGAATGAAACAAACTTCCCCTTAACTTAAGATTTCCTTTAAACTTCCATGCCATGCCACCACACTAAATAAGTTGCAAATCATATATCTCTGTACCATCTTCCCCTTTTTGTCATTATCCAATAGGGGACTTGTGAACTTATGCAACTTTGGTCTTTACAACTACAAACCATATATTAAACTTCTAATCCAAGCTTTCTAATGTCTCAAATTACCCTTTCATGACGCATAATAAGAATAATGAATTTAAGCAGTATAAACTTAAACTAGCAGTAGTAACAATGACTTAGCAGTAGTAAGAATCAAAACCTTCCCCTCAAGTGGTGCATGTAACATATCAAAATGGTTAAACACTTTATCATATGCTTCCCCTAAAACTAATATGTTAACCATCTCTTGAATCTTTTATTCTATTGGCTCTATGTAATAATTACTGATGGAGAAAACTCAGTATTACAAACTTGATGCTGAAGTAAAATAACCCAAACTTGTGTCTTATGTCTTGTACTATCCACGTGACTCTAAACTCATACGTAATTCCATGAAGTATAAGTAGACCTCAATCTCTTGACAAAATCCTCATCTAAATAAGATACTAAGCACTACAACATAACTCCTCTAAGTGATAGCAAATGTGCGCATTGAGCACCAAAAGTTTGTAGATCACACATTGCTAGATTTGACAAGTCTTTGTCAACATCGGTTTTAAGCACGAACAAGTTATCTTTAAAAGGTGTAGGACTTTTAAGATATGATAAGAACACATATCTGTGAAATTCCACTTCAACTTCAAATAAATAATAAAGTATTATCTCTATAATCACTTCTTCTTTGAAATCTCAAAATAATAGCCTTTTTGTCATTTTAGCTCAATATCAAACAACATTCTGCCTTTTTGCAATCAATTTTGCCTTTTAATGGTATACGAAAATCCAACTCAAATGTTAAGTGAGAAAGCCAGCCAACAATAGTATTCATAACGTTCACCATACAACTATTTTAGACCCAACAGGTGTAACTTTTTTTAAGCCTGGCAGTGCTAAGTTTATTCAGGCAGTATTAACATATACGGGCAACACTAATACCATTATCAACAGCAACATTAATATTCTAGGATTACTACTATTTTTCTTTAAGTGGCAGCATTAACAAAACAAGCAACATTAAGTATAAACTTGGCAGCATTAACCATATGCTTTCCAAAACGAAACTGCTTCTTTTTCTCATACGCAAACTTACTGCTTTTTAACACCTTAACAACATTAAGTATACTATTGTTCTCATCAATTATAAAAACCACATTCTTTTAAAAATAACGACAAGCAGTACTAGTACCTTTTCCAACAACAGTACCTTATTTATGATCGTGACTCTTCCCTTTAAGAATGGATCAAGCATATTGCTTAACATCAAATTTCAACATCCCTGTACCTCAAAACATCTACAGCAGCTAGGGTTTCATCAGAAGCAAACTCAAATAATAGATTATAAACCATCTGTTTAATTCTCAAGACCTCTTTCACCTTCTGAATAACGTTTGAAATAGAACCTTCAACTACTTTTAACGCATGAATAAACCTTCAATGAAAGAACATCTAGAACATAACCTGAATATGGGTTAAGTTGTCCTCTACCCAAGCAGATCAGCTTCAATAGTATAAAACCTTAAATCTGTTCATGCCTTCTTCATCAGCGATAATTAATTTGCTATTGTTTTTGATCATTCAAAAACCTTAAATGCTTCTTTATCTTGTTACGAAACTCAGGCAATCAGAACCCTTCAAACCATGAACACAATGATTTTCTTAATCCTAAAAACCAATCAGTATAGAATCATAACCTATAAACCCGCATATAAAACCATACCCTAAAAATTAGGATTTAGTTAGTCGTTTAAAAACATCAAAGATAAGCATAAATCTACATTCCAAGATAATCTTTAATAAGCAGCAGATCGGTTTGAAGAAGATTTTATGTTTTACCGAATTAGGGTTTAGTGAAAAACCCTAGTTTCTCCGAATTTAACCACCAAAAACAGAACATAAACACAAACTTCTTTTCTTTCTTAAAACCTTGTAGATCCTAGATCATGAGCCACATAGCTCTGATACCAATTGTGGAGAGCGTCAGAAACTCATCTAGGATTATAATAACAAAGAACATATATACATAACGGAATATAAATAAGAACAATGTTATTGAACAAGGTTTTACATTCATACAAGCCCCAATTCTATTTGATCAATATAGAACGGTTACCTAACTGTAACATGATCAAATATACTTTGATCTTGAGGCTAAACTACATACTGTAGACGTCTACATCTTTACTTGCGCACACATAAACTATGTCTAGGGATCTCTTTATATATAGAGAGTCGATAAGACTTACAAAGGAATCTCAATTATATTAGGAAACTAAATCTTCCTAATATTTGATCTTTATCTTTTAAGGAGATCTTTTAGAATCCTCCATCTTTTGTAGAATTTCATAATATCTATTTAGATCCTTTTGTTTCATTCTTTATCCTTTTGAGCAAGTTCTTTTGTATCATTGTTTTTGTATCATCAAATCAATAATTCCCAACATTTATGTATATATCGCTTGTGATATTATACATAGTAGTTAAAAGTTTAGGTTTTTTGGTATATGGTTTAATGGTTAGGGGTTTAGGGTTTTTGTTATAGATTTTAAAGTTTATGTATATACCACTTGTGATATCATATCTAGTGGTTAGAGGTTTAGGATTTTCGATATAGGGTTTAGTGGTTAGGGCTTTTAAGGTTTTTGGTATAATATTAGTGATAGATAACGTATGAAACGAAAGAAACAGTCTAAAAACGAACAAAAACGTGCGAAAACAGACAAAAATGTGCTAAAACAGATAAAAACGTACAAAAACAAACGAAAACGTATGAAAACAGACTGAAACATATGCAAACGGATGGATACGTCTAAAAACAATCAAAAACGGACGAAAGGTATCAAAACGGACAAAAACGTGCGAAAATGAAAGAAAACGTGTTAAAACAGACGAAAGCGTGCGAAAACGGGCGAAAGCGTCTGAAAACAAGCAAAAACGAGCGAAAGCGTGTGAAAACGAGAAAGCGTGCGAAAACGGGAAAGCGTTGGAAAGCTTAAGAAAACATGCGAAAGCTAAAGAAAATGCGCGAAAGCTGACAAAAACGCACGAAAGCTGACGAAAACTTGCGAAAGCTGGCGAAAACGCACGAAAGCTGGCGTAAACGCGCGAAATCTGACGTAAACACGTGAAAGCTGGCGTAAACGCACGAAAGTTGGCGTAAACACGCGAAAGCTGGCGAAAACACGCGAAAGCTGACTAAAACACGCGAAAGCCGACAAAAACACGCGAATGCGGACGAAAACATATGAAAACGTAAGAAAATGTCCAAAAACGGACGAAAAAGTGTGAAAACGTAAGAATGCCTAGAGCTTGGACCCGAATACGTAACTGTAATGGATGATGAAGGAGAAGTCACGTAAGAACGTGTGACTTTGAGTCTAGCTACAAGACTCGAAAATAAAGAAAAGCGCTTCTTGGGAGGCAACCCAATGTTTATTTTTCCCTCACTTAGGAGTGTCGTGTGTTTTAATTCTTTATTGTTTGTTTTATTATGTTTGAATGAATTCTGTAATCATGCTTTGTTTGTTTATAACTTCGTCTTATTTGCAATTAAAGGTATTTTGTAACAAAATAAGTGTAGGGGAATATTTTCGGTTTTTAAGAACCAAATTCAAACATTTAAAATAAATTGTTTAGATTAATTCGCGTCAATTTTGAGTCATATGATTGCAACGATTAATCGAGGTTTTATGCAGTGCTTTCTTCAGATTTAACTAATAAAATTACGTGCAGGGAATTTCTCATTAAAAACGAAGAAGATTTTTTCACAGACGCTGGAGGCGGCGTCGAGATTAACACCCGACGGCATCGCGTAACCAGGAATGTAAAAATTCGAATTTTTTTAGTATTTCTGAAAAATAAAATGTGCGAAATTTTAAATTTGTAATTATTTTGTAAACCTGCATAAACCTATAGTTACATCATTACTCTCATCCTATCTTTACTGTTTTTATAGAGTCAAACCCTAAACTTTCATTGTATTTATATCTATCCCGCCGATTTTATGCTTGGTGTAGTTGTCTTTGTCTTTGATTACCGGTTATATTTGACGAGAAGAAGCTTGGAAATTCTTAGGAAGTTTCATTGGATAATTTTTAGAGGACGATTTAACCAGTTATCGCATGTTTCTTCTTTATTATTGAGCAAACCAAAGGAGTACTAGTTTCTTTTCCTAGTTTTCTTATCCCTTTATTTGTTTTTACGGGTACTTCTATAGAACATTGGGGGCAACGTTTAACTTAAGTGTAGGGGAAAATAAGCCTTAGAAACTACTCCTTCATTTTCCATTTGCTTATTCCTTAAAATGATGGGTAATATATCGAAACATAACATAAAAAGGTAATTTTGAACCAAATTTATTTTTTTAAGAAATAAGCCTTACAGAAACAACGTACATACGACTTCAACTCTTATAAACCCCTAACTCTTTTACTACTCCTCTACATTTTTCCATTTGCTTATATCCTTAAAATGAATGGGTAAATATAAACAAACAGAATAAAAAAAAAGGTAATTTTTGGTTTGATTTGAAAAAGAACCAAATTAAATTTTTTAAGAAAATTTAAATGCACACACGACAAAAAAAAAATATAAAGTAAAAAGCTAGAAGTAAAAGAACACAACACAAAGAAATCCTGAACGAAAAACCAAGTATAAAATAAATAAAAAAATCATATGAATGTAAAATAAAAAGCGACACATGGAAAGAATGTGAAAGACAATCCACAAAAACTTTTTTTAAGGCACACACCGACAAAAACCAAGTATTAATAGCGTCTCATGGATAGGAATGTGTATGACTAGCACAAAAACCCTCAAAATTCCACCAAAAAAATGTAAGGTTCGCCTTTAGATCTTTAGGAATTCGGTATCCATTATTGATACCCAAGATAGTTTATACCTTTAGCTTTCTCGAGTTAAGGTTCGAATGCAGTCATATGTGTCTATTCCGTCGTTACGGATGTGTACGTATGTTCTTTATCGCCTTTTCTGGAGCATTGGTATCGGTTTTAAATTATATGAGTGTACCGATAGTATATTAATTCTATAACTTGTTTTTGTGATGCATCCCGATACCGCATAGTAAGTATTAGGATTTGCTAAAAAATAGGCACTAGGATTAACTCATGTTTTAAACCTGTAATTGTTATTATGGCCACGCCGATCATATAACTATCCCACACCCTTGCCATGGACTCATTTTTAGTGTAGGATACCCCTAGTACAACCCTTCGACCCTATCTTTTTCAAGGTTCTCATAATTTTCTGGTTAAGCCGGACTATTAATGAAGAGCATTGTCACCCTTGAACCAATTGTTACACCCAAATCGCCTTAGCCTACCTTGTATGTACTCACCTATAGTACATTATTGTTTTGACCCAAGATAATTATTTGAGTACACGGTTGCTAAGTCCTTATCCTTGTAAATACAGTTTTGGGACGATTGGGATTCATGGTAGTATTCATCTTATGAAGAATTAGGGAAGAAGTAATTTATTACCCCCAATAGAGCTCAATAAGCTCCATGTTATTTTGATCCAACTCAAATCGGGTCATTAGTTAGATTGTAAATAAATGAGTATGTAAAAATTCAAGTGTAGGGGTGTATTTATAAACCCCCATGATGTATTATATGTTTAAGCAATGGCAGGGCAAAAGTGTACAAAAAAATATATATAAAAAAGTGAAAAAATATACGGGCTGCTATTTGCTTATGTTTATGTTTATATTAGAGTCAAGAAAAGAAAAAGAAAGAGATTGATGTAGAGTTTTGTAAAGTTTGTATATTTTGTCCTAGTCTTTGGCTTAGCAACCAAACCAACGTGTATTCTTATAAATAATTAGCTAACCTTTCCACTCCAAATTCACCAAAAAGTCACAACCCAAATGTATCCCATTTGTTTCTGTTTTCGTTAATGTTATCTTACACCTACACCCCACAACCTTTTAAAAGACCTATTTGACAATAATGAATAATGCTTGCACCTAGCGGTAGAGGTTTGATCCTTTACCAAGCCTATGGTAACTTATATACTATGACATGTATTGAGTGTTGGTTTTCCGTTTTCCCATTATGTTATAATTTATTATACACCCGAGTGAAAGAGAGAATCCTAAACACTTATTTGAGGTGTTAGTATATACTTTCAGTGCTTTTAATTACGAGGTCTAGAAGGTTATGTTATAAAATACTTTTAAAGAGTATGTTAAATGACCCTCATATTGCTATTGTCTATGTAGAAATGCCTATTTGTTTGAGGACAAGCAAATCTCAAGTGTAGGGGTATTTGATGATGTGTCATTTTATACACTATTTCTGGGTCATTTAACCCCCTAAATATTGTAAATATGCCTAGATTATGTGCATAATAATTTGTTTTCATGTTTTTAGCACTTGGATGGCTTTTGAAAGAAATACATGTGACTTAGGCTCATTTAGAGAAGAAACAGACAAGATTACGAACCTACACCAAATCTCATGATAACTTTTGCAAACAGTGGCTTGAGACGGCGTCGCATGCATAAAGCGACGTCGACGCCGTCGTGATCAATCTAGTAACGGCATCAGGATTATGGCGACGGCGTCAGGACGTGGCCGACTTAAAGAGGATCTAGAATCGTCTACGTGGCGACGGAGTCAGGATCACAAAGTGACGTCGTCGCGTCAACAACTCTATAAATATAAATCCGTTTTTAGGGTTTTAGTATGTAACTTTGGGATAATTTAGTAAAACCCTTGAGAGACGAACTCTAGTCGTTTTAGGAGCTTTATAGGTCATTTTTAGGGCCTCAAAACCCTATTGTACTACCTTGGATCCATGTTTTAATCAAGTAAGGTTATTTATCTTTAATCATTCAATATTTGTATGTGTTGTTAGATTATTTTATCTTCTTGCTTTGTTTATAACATGCGAGGCTAAACCCTCCTTTGTATTTATCTATGATTGCATGAAACTTAGATTGTAGATCCTTTTAATGTTGCTTCTTGTTGATGAATGTGCGTGTTAGGCTTTAGAAAACCAACCTTTTTCTGTATCACTGTTGATATGTCTAGGGAAACGCGAGTAGTGTAGAAAGGATACCATCGGTAACAGTCTTCATATGGTTGATCCCACTTAAGTTATTTCGCATGCATTTAATATACTCTTAGGGGCCTTGTAATAGTCTTCATACTACCTTACTTGTGCGTTGCCTTAATGAAATATTAAATAGACGGCGGGTTCGTGTAATCCGTTCATGACCTAGGAAATACTTACACAGATCATCACAAGCGTGACAAAGCAACGGATCTAGGAGAAGCAATCTGAGAAGTAGTGCATGATTAGGTAAATACATTTACTTATCATAAAAGCTATCACTAGTAGATAAGATATAAATTAGTTTAGTTATTAGTTAAACAAACCAACCTCTCAAACCATAGATTTACCTGATTTCATAAAATATAAAAATACAAAAAGAATCTTTTCTAAACCCCTAGAATTCTGTTAGACCGTGATCAAGCCTTCCCAACCTATTCCCCTAGAGAACGATAACAACCCTCGAGTCTTGCCTATACTACACTGCAACGATTAGGTACACTGCCTAGGGGATCATAAAACTTCTTGTAGAAGTCCCTTACGACATCCACATCAGTGATATTACACTAATTTGTAAGTTAGAACACTTCACGTGCTTTCGTAAAATGGGTATAAATATTTGTGTGAAACTCTAACCGATTCATCATTTTTGGCTTTGAAAAGCACATATTCTTAGCTTTCTAACCATTTATCATACATATTTTTGGACCTCCAAATCAAAACAGTTTATTTATAAAAGTTGGTGAATATCGAGGAATTTTTTTTTATCATCAAACCCGCTTGAAGTATCACATGTGATATAACATATTTGTACGATCGAACACTCAACATGATCTCATGAAATGAGCATAAGTATTTGTGTAAAACATTAAATGATTCTTCATGTTTGACATTAAAAAATAAATATCTTTACCATTCTAACCATATATCAAACATAATTTGTGAAAATTAAATTAAAACACTATTTTTCCACAAAGCTATGTTTTAACCTTTTTAATCCTACTAATAGTATAATATCACAAGGGATAGATAACATTGATTACATGTTAAAATATTTAAAAATAACCACAACTAGTGTCACATTATATTGCTTTATCACATGTGATTAATTATATATGGAATACCATAACTAATGTCAAATTATATTACTTTATCATATGAGATTTTATTATTGTTTATTTATCACTCGTGATACTACAATGTCAAGGGTAATAATTGTTAAGCTATGGGTGAATCTTAGTTTATAAAGGTATTAGTATAGGGTTTAGTGGTTAGGGTTTTAGGGGTTTTGGTATAGGGTTTAGTGGTTAGGGGTTTACGGTTTAGGGTATAGATTTTAAAGTTTTTATATATATATCACTTGTGATATTACACTTAGTGGTTATAGGTTTAGGTTTTTGGTATAGGGTAGTGGTCAGGGGTTTAGGATTTTTGGTATAGATTTTAAATTTTATGTATATATCACTTGTGATATTATACACACTGGTTGGGGTTTAGGGGTTTTGGTATAAGGTTTAGTGGTTATGGGTTTAGGGTTTTTGGTATATGGTTAAGCGGTTAGGGGTTTAGGGTTTTTGGTATAGATTAAAAGTTTATGTATATATCACTTGTGATATTATACCTAGTAGTTAGAAGTTTAGGGTTTTTGGTATATGGTTTAGTGGTTAGGGGTTTAGGATTTTTGTTATGGATTTTAAAGTTTATGTATATACCACTTGTGATATCATATCTAGTGGTTAGGGGTTTAGGATTTTTGATATAGGGTTTATTGGTTAGGGTTTTTAAGTTTTTTGGTATAATATTAGTGACAGATAACGTATGAAAACGAAAGAAACCGTCTGAAAACGAACAAAAACGTGCGAAAACAAACAAAAAGAGACGAAAATGTGCCAAAACGGATAAAAACAAACAAAAACATATGAAAACGGACTGAAACATATGCAAACGGATGGATACGTTTGAAAATGATCGAAAATGGACGAAAGGTATCAAAAAGGACAAAGACGTACGAAAACAGACGAAAGCTTGCGAAAACGGGCGAAAGCGTTCGAAAACGAGCGAAAACGAGCTAAAGCGAGCGAAAACAAGAAAGTGTACAAAAATGGAAAGCGTAGGAAAGCTAAAGAAAACATGCGAAAGCTAAAGAAAAGGCGCGAAAGCTGATGAAAACATGCAAAAGCTGACAAAAACTCGCGAAAGCTGGCGAAAATACGCGAAAGCTGGCGAAAACGCGCAAAAGCTGGCGAAAAGGCGCGAAAGCTGGCGAAACGCGCGAAAGCTGGCAAAAATTCGCGAAAGCTCGCGTAAACATGAGAAAGCTGGCAAAAACGCGCGAAAGCAGACGAAAGCGTGCGAAAACGTATGAAAACTTAAGAAAATGTCCAAAAACAGATGAAAACGTGTGAAAATGTAAGAATTCCTAGAGCTTGGACCCGAATACGTAACTGTAATGGATGATGAAGGAGAAGTCACGTAAGAACGTGTGACTTTGAGTCTAGCTACAAGACTCGTAAATAAAGAATTTTGTAATCATGCTTTGTTTGTTTATAACTTTGTCTTGTTTGCAATCAAAGGTATTTTGCAACAAAATAAGTGTAGGGGAATATATCCGGTTTTTAAGAACCAAATTCAAACATTTAAAATAAATTGTTTAGATTAATTCGCGTCAATTTCGAGTCTTATGATTGTAACGATTAATTCCAGGTTTTTATGCAGTGCTTTCTTCAAATTTAAATAATAAAATTGCGCATGAAATTTCTCATTAAAAACGAAGAAGAATTTTTTACAGACGTCGGAGGCGGCGTCGGGATTAACACCCGACGGCGTCGCGTCTCCAAGAATGTAAAAATTCAATTTTTTAGTATTTCTGAAAAATAAAATGTGCAATATTTAATTTTTTTAATTCTTTTATAAACCTGCATAAACCTATAATTACATCATTACTCTCATCCTATCCTTACTGTTTTCATAGAGTCAAACCATAAACTCTCATTGTATTTATATCTATCCCGCCGATTTTATGCTTGGTATAGTTGTGTTTGTCTTTGATTACCGGTTATATTTGACGAGAAGAAGCTTGGAAATTCATTAGAAGTTTCATTGGATGATTCTTAGAGGACGATCTAACCAGTTATCACATGTTTCTTCTCTATTATTGAGCAAACCAGGGGAGTACTAGTTTCTTTTCCTTGTTTTCTTATCCCTTTATTCGTTTTTACGGATACTTCTATAGAACATTGAGGACAATGTTCAACTTAAGTGTAGGGGGAAAATAAGCCTAAAAAACTACTCATTTATTTGCCATTTACTTATTCCTTAAAATGATGGGTAATATATCAAAACATAGCATAAAAAGGTAATTTTGACCCAAATTTAAAATTTTTAATGACACATACCGATGAAAACCAAGTATTAATAGCGTCTCATGGATAGGAATGTGTATGACTATCAAAATTCCACCCCAAAAATATGAGGTTCGCTTTTAGATCTTCAGGAATTCGGTATCTATTATTGATACCCAAGATAGTTTATACCTTTAACTTTCTCGAGTTAAAGTTCGAATGCAGTCATATGTGTCTATTCCGTCGTTACGGATGTGTACATATGTTCTTCGTCGCCTTTTCTGGAGCATTGGTATCAGTATTAAATTATATGAGTGTACCGGTAGTATATTAAATTCTAGAACTTGTTTTGTGATGCATCTCGAGACCACATAGTAAGTATTAGGATTTTCTAGAAAAGAGGCACTAGGATTAACAAATGTTTTCAACCTGTAATTGCTATTATGGTCACACCAATCATATAACTATCCCACACCCTTGCCATGCACTCATTTTTAGTGCAGGATACTCCTAGTACAACCCTCCGAGCCTATCCTTTTCATGATTCTTGTAATTTTTTGGTTAAGCCAAACTATTAATGAAGAGCATTGTCACCCTTGAACCAATTATTACACACAAATCACCTTAGCCTACCTTGTATGTACTCACATTTAGTACATTATTGTTTTGACCCAAGATAATTATTTGAGTACACGGTTGCAAAGTCCTTATCCTTGTAAACACAGTTTTTTGACGATTGGGATTAATGGTAGTATTCATCTTATGAAGAATTAGGGAAGAAGTAATTTATTACCTCCAATAGAGCTCAATAAGCTCCATGTTATTTTGATCCAACTCAAATCGGGTCATTAGTTAGATTGTAAATAATCGAGTATGTAAAAATTCAAGTGTAGGGGTGTATCTATAAACCCCCATGATGTATTATATGTTTAAGCAATGACAGGGCAAAAGTGTACGAAAAAAATGTATATAAAAAAGTGAAAAAATGTACAGGCTGCCATTTGCTTATGTTTATGTTTATAGTAGAGTCAAGAAAAGAAAAAGAAAAAGATTGATGTAGAGTTTTGTAGGGTTTGTATATTTTGTCCCAGTCTTTGGCTTAGCAACCAAACCAACGTGTATTCTTATAAATAATTAGCTAACCCTTCTACTCCAAATTCACCCAAAGTCACCACCCAAATGTATCCCATCCGTTTTTGTTTTTGTTAATGTTATCTTACACTTACACTCCACAACCCTTTAAAAGACCTATTTGACAATAATGAATAATGCTTGCACCTAGCGGTGGAGGTTTGATCCTTTACCAAGCCTATGGTAATACATATACTATGACAGGTAATGAGTTTTGATTTTCTATTTCCCCATTATGTTATAATTTATTATACACCTGAGTGAAAGAGAGAATCCCAAACACTTATGTGAGGTGCTAGTATATACTTTTCGTGCTTTTAATTACGAGGTCTAGAAGGTTGTGTTGTAAAATACTTTTAAAGAGTAGGTTAAATGACCCTCATATTGCTATTGTCTAGGAAGAAAAGCCCATTTGCTTGAGGATACGCAAATCCCAAGTGTTGGGGTATTTGATGAGGTGTCATTTTATATACTATTTCAGGGTCATTTAACCCCTTAAATCATGCTAATATGCCCAGATTATGTGCTTAATCATTTGTTTTCAGGTTTTTAGCACTTGGATGACATTTGGAGGGAATACATGTAACTTGGGCTCATTCGGAGAAGAAACGAACGAGATTACGGACCTACACCAAATCCTTGAAGAAGTATTGGTTACAGAGCGTGGAGACGGCGTCGCAGGCATAAAGCGACGCCGTCGTGATGCATCTGGTGACGGCGTCATAGATTTAGTGACGCTGTCAAGATGTAGCCGACATAATGAGGATCTAGAATCATCTACGTGGCGACAGCGTCAGGATTACAACGCGACGCCGTCGCAGCGATATCTCTATATATATTAAACCGATTTTAGGTTTTCAAGTATGTAACTTTGTGTAACCTTTTCCCTTTTTGTGTTCTGAATATATTTCATTAATAGTCCTTTGACTATTTGACTTTTGTTAGTTTATTCAGATTTTGTACCGTGTTGACGGTGGTGATTTTTATGAGATATTCGATGATTTGAGGTTTATTGTGATGAATAATCCCTTTTGGAAGGTATTATTGTATTATGTGTAATCCGGGTGGTTTGACCCGTAAATTTTGAGAAATGCCGAAAAATGAGTCCGACTCGTTCGTTAATGTCCAAATGAGTTTTGAAGGGTGTAAAGTGAAAATATGTCGTGTAAATACTCTAGGTTAATGGAAAAGTATTTTTAA
>BQNB010134462.1:0-18310 GCA_026074375.1 Tanacetum coccineum | reverse complement strand
ATTTGAGCCAAATCAGATTTAACGAAATTGTTAGATTTGGCTCAAATGTGAAATGGATACTCGGGTTTTGGCTTAAACCCGTAATTTTTTAAGAAAATGGACCAAAAGTGTTATACCCGGTAAAGATAGTGGACCAAAATTGTAGTTTTCTCTTGTGTTTATATATTGCCAAGACTAGTCAAAAGACACAATGAGGGTTTTTAGGGAAAGTCTTGGTCAAAGACTATTAGGCTTGGTAAGAAAAAGAGCCCTTGGTTCCCAAATCATGAGAACATCCCATGAAAACAAGGAAGATGTTTTGCAAGATATTATCTTTGGTTCTATCCTCACCATATCCGGCCATATAAGTATATAAGTGATGATATTTTGTAAATTTTGAGTATTGGGTATAATTGTGGGTATTTGTTGAAGCGTGGAAAAGTTTTGGTGGTTCCGGGAATGCCTAAACGTATTTTATCGCGAAACGTAAACACTTTACGTATCCAATAAAAATAAAATGAACAAAGTTAATAATTATCCTCAAAATAATTACTTAACACTTGCTTGATGTAAACATTTAATTGTTTGATGCCCGTTTACATTAACGATAATTTTTAGCTTACGCGATTTAACTTAACGATTACGATTTAAAAGCAAACGCATACAATACTAAAAATAAATAATGAATTTATTGACGTCGTAAATGACCCTAAAACACGGGGTGTTATAACCGATACGGCGTATTGGGATTGCTTAGCGTGGGCTCCACGAATAAAATATTCTGAAATAATCTATGACTGCCATTGAATACGACATATAGGGGCTTCTGGATACGGCGTAATGATGGTAAAACATGCTTATTCAGAATATTGGCCAAAGTATCTTATATGGCGTGTCTGCTAATGTGGATACAACGTATTCTTCAAAGTCAGGCAATGGTCTTGATCTTGTCTAAGTCTTGGGAAATAACGTATCTGTCTCGAATGATACGTTGTATTCTTCATATTTAGTAGACTTTCTCGAACTTCATCATTTATCCTCCAAAAAATGTTCTTTTCTCTATCTTTTGCCAAATGCTCGATAATATACGAGATTCACACAAATAAGCGATTAAGTATCAAAATCTTATATATAATATTACAAAACGAGCAATATAAATGGGATAAATGATGCCAATAATGTGACATTATTTGATGTCATCAAAATATTATGCTTATTTGGTAAAATAAGAAAGAGTTTTAACGAGAAGAGAATTTGAGTTTTGAGTCGTGCCTTTGAATTGTTTGAGCAAAGTTACATATATTGTGCATTGCTCATGTTTGGCTTTTCGGTGATGACGACTTTACCAAATGCATTACAAGATAAATTACTTGAATATTTTGGACAAAACATTCAACTCGTCAATCCTACTTCATTGTGTATTTTATGCATAAATTTTGCCATAATATTGGAACACACCTTTTGGACAAGTAGAACTCAATTACATCATTTTCACAAATTAAGTTATGCTATTATCATATTCTATCGAATTTAAAGATGATTCGTTTTTTTCATATATTAAACAAGTGTGAATTGAGTAGAATTCAAGATAATATCTCGTGTTACATTTTGATATTATTACTCTCCAAGCTAGACAAATAATGAATCCGATTTTTTGTCCACTCTCAAAAACTTGTGATTAAATTCAAATAATATCATCATACTTTGAATAATGATCATATATATATAAAAGTATATATATATAAACATATATATATAATAGAATAAAAATATATATTATAGTATATAGGGCGCATAAATAGAGCACTTCATTTTAGGTGCAGAACTTTACAAAACTCTTTTTAACCAATCAAAATTTAGTAAATATTAAATGTTTTTATTTAATTGAAAAGGGTATATTATACCCAACAACATTTTTTTATTTTTTTTTCTATTTTTAAATAAAAAAAGTGTTTTAAATGACTTATTTTTTAGAAATTAAAAAAATTATTTTTTTCTATTTTTTAAATAAAAACCGTGTTTTAAATGACTTATTTTTCAAAAATTAAAAATTTTAATTTTTTACACTTTTTTTCAAGTACATTACTATCTAACACCAAAACAGGTATTATATTACACATGTTCAATTTACAATTGATTTAATATAACCCATGTGATATACATTCTTTAATGTTGGAATTTATAAAAACATAAATGTTATACATACGACTTTTAAATTTATAACAAACCAAAGACACAAATATCACAAAATACAATTCAAAAACAAAATTATCATCAAATTTATTATAACATATGTGCACGTCTTCTAAAAACATATATGCATGCCCTTTCAAGAATATGTGTGCACGCCTCTAAAAAATACAAATGCACTCGTTGATCATCTTCATCACACACCGTCTTTTCTATGTGCACGTCTTCTAAAAACATATATGCACGCCCTTTTGAGAACATGTGTGCACGCCTCCTAAAAACACAAGTGCGCCATTTAATCATCTTCATCACCCACCGTCTTTCTTATGATTGAGCCATTCGCACTGAAACAAATAAATAAATAAATAAAACTAGTTATATCAAATTATACCATGTTAAATTAGTGGTAAAACTAGTTGATAAAATAAAACTTCTAACTAAAACATACATGTACCGTACAAAACATATATAGATTATAAACACCTCAGGTGAGCCTTGAATCTTAAAAATGCATATAAATATCTTATCACATATACGCACTCTTCCAACATACGTGATATATCCACTCTTCCACGAACATACGTGCACACTTCACTTTTTTATTCAAATTTATTACTTGTAAAACATATGAGTCCCTTCCAAAAACATACGTACACGCTCTTGTCAAATTCATTAAAACATATATGGACTATGTTTACCACGGAAAACACGAAACCTGTCGAAACAAAACTAAAATATTAAATAGTTAATCATATTAGCAATTGAAAAACAATCAACAAAACATTTAAAAACAAATACCACTTATAAATAAATGTAGCACACTAATCAAAATTCACTCATGCGTGTACATTTTCTTTGTTTTGAATATTATATACTTAGCTTACATGATATTTCACATAGGCTGTTAACGCAGAACATACAAGTTAAGTTCATTAATATAGGTAATCCACCTCTCATCCTCATCCTATTTCAACAGCAACATCGTCCTCCGACTACTAAACGATATCAATTTTGGAAAATAAATAATTAAAAGAACAGATTTTCATCTTGGGTTATACATAAACATGATAGATATCTAAAGATCACAAGATACCTATCATGGATCTGTTGTTAAAAAGTCAAAAACAAAACAAAAACTTACCTAATACTTTATAAAGGATCATATCTTCTGGTTAAGAACAAAAATAACCAAAAACATGTTAAACCCATTTCGAAATAATGAGAACTAATAACGGGTAGAAGATTTAGATACCACTACAAAAATAAGCAAGAAACCATCAAACCCATGTTGAAGTAATTAAAAAATTGACAAACCTGTTCTTTTATTTTGTGATCGAGATCCACCATGATTTTTGGCCGGATCATGTTACTCTATTTTCGAAATACAAAGATCATATCTTGTTATATTATGTGAGACAGTAGATCACTACATTTTTCAGATGAAACATTCAAGTCGTCAATCCTACTTCATTGTGTATTTTATGCATATATTTGCCAAATATTTGGAACACAACTATTGGACAAGTAGACTCAATATGACATCATTTACACAAGTGTGAGTTATGATCCGATGCATATTCTTATCGTCTTAGAAAAGGATGTCGTTATTTTCATATCAATCGAGTGTGATTGAGTATGTAGGTTTAAGATAATATCTCTTGTTACATTTTGATATAATCTTAAAGCTAGACAAATAAGAATCCGATTTCTTGTCCATACTCGAAAACTTGTCAATTAGATTCGATAATAATATCAATCATAATTTGAATAATGAATTGATATATATTCGAAATCTTTCTTGACCCTCACGAACACTCTTTTTAAAAGAAAACAAATAAAGATTTTCATAGTGTGTTTCATTAATCCTAAGACTAGTTGTAAGGTGAGGTTGATGAATAATGACAAGTTAATTTCTTACTTCAAGATTGTCATATATTTTGCTTGTGCGAAAAACTATTTGTTGATATGTATAGTATGCATAGTTTTTGACATTTTATGAGTATATAAATGATTTTCCTAACTATTTTTATACAACACACATATTTTGTAAAATATTATATGTTTATAAAGAGAATATAATTATGTGTGTGTGTTAGAACAATGCAAGCACAAGCAAAGTTTAAAAATACATTTTATTTTACTTAATTACCAATGTATTGATACAATCTTTTATTTTGTTTAACCAACCCAAGGTCAAACAACGCAAGATGATGAAAAAACTTAGACATTTTGTTGGAAGAGAGTTAGCGTGTTGGAGATATTTTAGTGACGGGTTTTAACATATGATCTTAGGACATTATTTTTTCACACACTTGACAAACTATTGAACTCTCATTTCTAAATGGGTTACTACACTCAAAATAATCTAGAAAATATTTATGTAACACTTGTAAATATAGGGATCTATGCCTCTATGCAATGCACTTATGATGATTGGTTAGAATGGTTGTTGAGTATCCGTCTTCATTCTAAACATAACGAGTTGTTCGAAGGCGTTTGTTATGTCTTGTGGTGGTACATTTGGAATTTTCGTAACAAGAGCATTTTTTGTTCGGCTTGTCCTTCGAATGCGCTTATATTTGAGGAGGTAGTCACCCGATCCTTCATTTGGTGTAATCATAGATGTAAAAAGTGTTTTAGTTGGGTAGATTGGCTTAAAAACCCGCATCTTGTTACTTTGTAATTTCTAGCTTCTTGCTAGTCTTTTTGTTTCAATAAAATCCGTCGTTCAAAAAAAAACTTAGCTTGATTTTATTTGAAAATAAAATAGTTTTCTCCCCATTTCAAAAATCAATCAAGATCAATATTTTGAAAAGATAAATACACCATTTTTCAAAGATTCACCGACTAGAAATGCCAGACTTGAAAGAAAAGGTAAACTACAAGTTTTACGTTAAAACAAAACACACAGTTTTAACCACTATGTAGTATTTTGCATTTCTGAGTTACTTAATTTTGGAATAAATACTTAGAAGTATTTTTAAATGAAATTAGACTCAATTACCTTTAAAATGGCGGGTGGCACGACTCATACGGACTTACGGTTGATTTTATATGAATTTTTGAAGTTGATCAAATTCTGAAGACACTGATAGGCGGTCCCATATATATTAGTGACCGTCAGAGACATTTAAGGGACCGCCACCAGTGCTCAAAAACACGTTTTTTTGTACAAAATCATTTGGTGACTTAAAGGAATGACATCGGACTTTAAAAAGTTGTTCCCGCAAATGAAATGCGTGTTTTAGATGTCATTTCTACTCTTACGACTTAGACAAACATATATTGACACTGCCATACTCTTTTGAGAAGATTTTCCTTCAAGCTAGTATACGAAGTATATTTAACAACAAAACTAGTACGAATCAAGCAACAAAACACTTTTCATATTTAATCCCCTTTCATGGGTAATTTGATACATGGATCGTACTCTATTTTAAAAACCATTTGTTTTGAAAATTAGAGCGACGTGGATCTTGATACTAATTGTGGAAACCATAAAGGGGGGTAAATACATTTCCGTTTAAAAACTTTAAATTTTTTGTATCAATTACCCGGTCAAGGTTGACGCAATATGAGAAGTGTCGATAATAGGTTTACAATAGCTAACACATATTCTAACAATTTAACCACACTCACAGCATTTAGTACAAAGAGCTACACAACCTTAACTAACAAGATATACACAACCATTCACACAATCATGAGCACAATGCAAGTATAAAAGTAAAGCGGTAAATGTAAAGAAATAAGTAAAGCTGAATCTCTTCAAAAACGCTTCTTGCTACTCCATTCGGTTGTGTTTAATGGACTAGGAATGTAATTAAGCTCATTCCTATATTACACACTCCCTAACTCAATAATCATTTTCACGAACCCTTAAACTCTCTCAGCTAAACTCTTCATTTACCTTTACTTCATTCGGCCTTATCACATAACCAATCCATACCGTCCCAAACTCATTCTAAGGTGGCAAGGTACGTTTATGAAATCGCTTAAATAAGGGGTTGTTAAGAGAAGCTTATCAGGTCTTGGAGCTTGGGTATTACACGCGTTGAGGTTGCAAAGATTCGGGTTTTGCTTCACAATTCACGAATAGACACTAGATATAGTAAAGTCGTTCTATTGTTCTCGAAGTTGTCTTTCATTGTTCGTATATCTTTATTAATTCTTGATTCGCTTATATTTGATAAAGAACTCAGGTTAACGTGAAACATGCATGGTCTCGACCCATGCTTCGGTTCAGCGCACCCTTCCTTGTCACAATAGCAACCTTGGATGGTGCATATGCAATATAACTTCACGTAAACTAATGAGGTAAAACTCGACGAGATGGTGTGGGAACATGTATACAACATTATTAAACGGTTGCATGCTAGGGATCGCGATTAGAAAATGTTAAAACGCATTCATATCGAAGCTAGACGATTTAGTGAGACCATATAACCCATTAATAAACCATTCGGGCCCTTAGCGAACTCGTAGCTTATTACACGAGCCCAATACGAACTCATAAGCCACGATAAGCTAAACAGCTTATACGTGTGCTTATACACGACTTAATGAACTTAATGAAGACTTAAGAACCTAAATGGACCCCTTGTATTCCTTTGGAGCCTCTATCGAGCCCAACAAGGCCCAACGAGAGCTTATTAATAAGCCGCGACTTATTAATAAGCCACTCGGGCTAAATCATAATGGGAAGTGCTCGATTTGTTTCGCATAGGGCTCCCGACTTGTTTAGAAACCTAACCTAACCCTTAAAAGGCTTACTAGCCCATTCGCGAGCCCAACAAGCGCCATAAGCTCTCAATAAGCTTTAACAGCTTATTGGTAAAGGTTTACGCAGCTTATACAAGCTAAAAAGGGCTTAATGGACTCAAATAAGGTTAATGGGCCAAGCCCTAACCCCTAGAACCCATTCGGGTGACTATCGGGCCCAATAGGCCCAACGGAGAGCTTATTAGCTTATCGAATAAGCTAAATAAGCAAACCGACCTCCAAAGCGCTTATTAGACCTAAATGAACTTAACGGACCCTAATGGACCCACTAAAACCCTTTAAAACCTTACCGGACCTTAACGGGCCCAAGACCGGCCCATTAGAGTTGCTTAATAGCTTATTTGCTTATTTAGAATAAGCTGAAAAGGAAAACAGCTGTTCGGCTTATTACAAGATGGAAAAAGCACTAGGAAAAGTCTAAGAACTCAAAACACCCTTATCGGGTTAAGTCATTGGGCCCGTAAGCCCAATAAGCTCGAAATAAGCTTCAATAAGCTCGTCGAGCTTATTTTAAGCTTAACAGTCCCATATGAGCTTATTGAAGGCTTTTGGACTTATTGAAACTAAAATGGATCGTTAAAAACCTAAACGGACCTTAACGGGCCCAACAAGGCCCGTTAAGCCAAAATAAGCCCGAATAGCTTATTTGTAAGCCGAAGTTGCTTTGTTGGCTTATTTGGACTAAATAAGGCCAAATGCCACTTGTCGGGATTAAATTGGGATGAAAATGCGATTTTCTCAAGTCGAGGGACTAAAACTGTAATTTCCGAAACCTAAAGGTTTGAAATGTCATTTTTCGAAATACAAAAACTACGGGGACTGTTTGTGAAACATTGTGAAACTTAGGGATGAAAGTGTAACTATAAAAACCTAAACTATCTCTTTGTAAACTTAAAGGACCAAATTCCGTCATTTCCAAAACTAAAAGGTTTAAAATATAAATATGTATATTTGTAAACCTAGGGACTAAAGGTGAAATAATTAGAAACTTAAGGGTATTTTAGAACCAAAATGAAATAGATGAAACACTTGACAAGTCGGTCGAACACTAAGATGTTCGGACATCGAACGGCTTTAATAACGAGTTAATAAATAATGTATATTTATTAATAATGATTTCACGTTTCTCGAGAACCATCGAGATCATAAGAACCATGATCTTGTGCATCACCGCACAAGTGATAACGGTATATATAAACTTAAAATGGATTTTAGTTTATACAAGGAGTCGTTAGTTTAAATGTGTAAACTAAGACTTGACCGTACTTACTTAGGTACTTAACGGTGTGATCCACTACCTACTTGGATATTTGTTATCATTCAGAGAACTACCGGCTAAGGTGAGTTCATAGCCCCATGCTTTACAATTATTTAAATGATTTACATCCTTGGGGTGAGAACATGCTTCGTTTTACAAACGACGTAAGTGTAATTTTATGTCATGATTAGTGTTTGCCTAAGTTACCCTAACCCTTATGTCCACGATCATGAACGTTAAATGCATAGATGTGATGGAATTACATTGTGGCGGGCCGAATGTTATGGATAGATCTATTAGGGATTTGACACTCACGTTGGGTGACTAGCTATCACTGGGAACGAACGATACCATGTCGAATTTGGATGTTGCAGGGTTTAGCACATCAATTTTTTTTTTTTTTTTTTTTTTTATTTTTTTTTTTTTTTTTTTTTACGGACACCAGTTGGCAATTATAATTTGCATTCTATCGTCGAGCTCGGTGTCATGGCTTAGAAACGTATTATTTTTATGATGTTTGCATCTGTTGCTATCATACACTTGAAAATTTGCGGTCTACTATGATTTACATAAACCTATGATTCCCAAATTTATGTTGACGTTTTAAGATGTTTTTCAGGTCAATAAGGACGAGGGTGCGATGATACATTGGGAGTCCATATTGAAGAGGTCATCACTGAGATTTGGGGTCTTATTACCACTTGGGGACAAATTGTTATACCCGAATTCTTTATCCATTTTGTTGATCATTGGAAGCTATGAACTTATGTAACAAACATGTCTTTTGTCTAATCCAATGTATCTTTTCAAAACTCTTTAGTAGTCATCTTGATCTTGTGTTATTGGACCCAATAATGTAACACCTTCGGATATTCAACATATTTTTTTTACGCTGCATACTCAGATTTGAGGGTGTTACATAAAGAGGAGTGTACCGAGATTAAAACATTCATCCGTAGGCGAAATCATGACCGGGAGTATGCATTCCCCTAATAACTAACAAAAATGTCCGTTACAGGGTGCTCACCGTCGGATTCAACCCGGAAAGTTGTCAAACAATAGATCTAATTTAATGCATTAGGTTCACCCAAATAAGGCAACTAACGGTACCTAGTAAAAGGCATATACTCAATAGTGAATGGAATCCTATTTAAAATCAAAACCATTGCGTTTCATTTATTCAAAACAAGCAAGTATCCTCCTCTAGGGTTTAAAAAACATTTAAAAACACTTAAAAGTGAGGATATGAGCTCACCTTATTCAAGCCAAAAGATCAAATAATCGAAACAATTCACGGAAAGTCGATGAACACGATCACGACTATAAATTACGTCGCTCGATTATTATACCGAAAAAGTTATATCTGCGATGCGTGCATCGTATCACAAAATCATATTTATTTATATTATTATATTTATATATATATATATATATATAATATATTTATATTATATATATATTTATATATTTTGATTATTTATATATATATGTATATTTATATTTTCATAAATGTGATGAGAATCACTTGCGCTTAGTCTAAACTTCGGCTTAATTGAGTTAGGATCATTATTTCATTAATATTTATACATAGCTTAATCGAAAATTTCTATTTTAGTATCTTTCCTATTTTTAGAAAGTTACTATTTTCGAAAAGTTATCATTTTTAGTAAGTTCAAAATGTCTAAGTATATTTTAATACTTATTGTCTTATTCACACTCTTGCGTTTAGCAATTTCACAATCATCCTTCTCTTTTGGAAATTCATACTTCTTTAAAATAAAAGTTACTATTTCTAGTAACGTCCTTGTTTATAAAAAAAATTTAAGTCTCAAAATGTTATACTTGTAATATCGCTAATGTTTATTATTTTGAATAAGTATTCGACAAGTCTTATACCAACCCGTTGACTTTTAAAAGTCAACGTTTGACTTATTTGACTTTTACTATATATATACTTTTTATGTAAATCTGACCCGACTAAAACGACCCACTAAATCATATTTTCACAACTCGGACATAAAAGATACTTTATGTGAAACGATATTCCGGACAACTTTTTAGTTTTAGCTGAGTCCCGAAACTAGACGAAAAATGACGAAAATGCCCCTGCAAGAATCTGCTGTAACTTGTATTTTTAATAAAAACGCAGCAGTTTGACCATCGGTTTTGACCCGCTATATCACATTTTCATGACTTTGACCAAAAAGAGATTTTATGTAGAACGTCATTCCGGACAACTTTCGTGTTTTGCCGGAAGGCCGAAACGGACTCGAAAGTGCCCAAAATGGCTGTCGAAAATCAGATCAGAATGTTTATTTTCCAAAATAGCTGTTGGAAACTTTTTAAGTTTTCAAATTTTTTTTTCGCCATAACTTCTTGGTTATAAGGAGTTACGGGACGTTCGAATTACCGAAACGTACATTAGGACGAACTCTATCATATTTCAACATCAAAAATCAGTTTTTATGATTTTTCGAACCTCGTTTTCCGTGCCATGGATTCTGCACGAATTTGCCTTTTTGAAAACCCATTAATACCATATTTTTTGCTTCCGACAACCTCAAATCTACATTATCTAGCCCATTTAACATCTCCAATATCAATTCCAATCTAGTCTAACGCAAGCTTGCTTGGATTTCACCACATGCATTTATTCAAAATCAATCAAATAATGAAAGTAAACATAATACAAGTATTACAAAATACTTACAAACACTCGGCTCAACCAACAATAGACACAAAACATTTTTCGGCTTCCCCCTTTGTTGACCGTGGGTTCGGACGTAACCCAAAACCAAAACCGTAGCTTCCCCAATTGAACCAACTAGCCACAATGTTTATTTATCACCCCATAATCAATGTTTTTCAACCCATTTCGACCAAACTCGAACCAAATTAGAAATAGAGAAATACCCATTGCATGTTGTATTTTCTTAGTGGAATGTGTTAAGTTTTTCGTGAGGATTAAGAAAATGTAAGTTGATCGAAATGCATGTCACCGAACGGCGGTGATGGTGGTGGTGCCGCCGGCGGTGGTGGTGGAGTGGGGAAGACACACATTTTATTTTGTAATAGAATGAAGTATGTGTGTGTTAGTTGGTTTTTATAGTAAGTGTAGTTTGGGACATTGACACTTTTAGTCCTCCCTTCTTTTTATGTTTAGACTTTTGACACATAAGTGTTTTTCTTAAATAAAAACCGACAACCTCGGCTCGGGTTAATACTTCCGTGACTAATTTTGTTTCCGTCACATTAATTTAATTTAAAACATTTTATAAAACGTGTACATTTTAAAATGTGAGTCCGGCTCGAGACAAGGAACAAAAAACGACATTTGTAAAAATAATAAATTTACGATATTAAAAATGATAACGAGTCGCGTCGTATATTTTTACGATGCTCAAAAGATTAACGAACGTGCGGTCAAACGGTGACTCGCGAAATGTTAAAAATAAATATTTCAAATTTCCGTTCGTAATAAAATACAAAAATAATTATTTTCGACTAATAAAATTTTAAATTTCGACGTTCGCTTACGAAAACCCGTAAAATAATAATAATGACGTCGAACTCGCGATCGTCATACGCGTCGTGAAACTCGGGTTGTTACAATCTAAAACAGAAAAGAAGAAGAATAATTTTAAATGCTTAAAATGTGGGAAGCAGGGTCACTTTATTTTTTTGGTGCAAAAGGTGAATTTTATATATATAAACAAGTAACAACATACAACCTCACTAGCCAAAGAAATGGACATGCCCATTCTTTGTATAAACTGTCTAAAAAGCAAACAAACATGACATAGATGAACTCTAGACCTTAAACTATCAACACAGATACAATGTAGACATATATGACAAAACTGGAAGAAAGTCTGATACTTAAACCAAACATATCCTTAAGAATCGGAACCTTAATCTTCCTAGTTATATTCACCATAAAGCACCAAACCATATGCTCTTGGCTTCCAAAACCCCCCCCACCTCCCCACCCTCCCGCCCCCCACCCCCCCCCCCCCCCCCCCCCCCCCCCCCCCACCCCCCCCCCCCCCACCCCACAATTTCATACCCACTTCCACAATGAGAAGGAGGAGAAAAGGGCATGGTGAACTATCATAGAGATATAGCTTTCATATTCAAGTAGAAGGGCTATACCCATATAGCTTACATTTCTAATCCTTTTACCTCTCAAAATCTTCGGTTAGCTACATTCCTACTAAAAGAGATCAAGAGGCAAAGAAGAATTGGCATCACTATTGAGGAACACGACACCCTTCTACTTGACCATCCTTACCTACTATGTAGTGCATTGATTGGATGGACCAAACTCCACCCACCATATACTATCCAACCAGACTACTACCCTTCACAATGATAAACTCTACCTTATGGTATATTTTCTTGAATTAGACCTCTTACAGAACCTACATAAAAATACTAGATCCCTCCCAAGGCCAATCTAGCATAATTATGAGATTCAATTGAGTACAGTCATACCAAGAAAACTCCAAGATACAAGAACTTTACCATTGTGTGGTCTTCATAGAAAAACAACCTTCAATGATAACAAGGCATCACTTGAAAACCAACGGGCATTTGGTCCAATGGTATGGAGATTTTACCCTCCTAGGCAAGGTCTCATGTTCGAGTCTTGTCTAGGGCGATAGGAGTTTCCTCCCGCGTGTGTAAAAGGAAGGGTGCCATTGCCTTCTGGGCTGGACCCAACCTGATTGTGTGGGCTCGCTACGCCTTCTGGGCTAGGGGCCATATAGTCACAAATTGCCGTTCCAAAAAAAGGGCATCACTCGAAAACATTTTGTCGTTAAATCTTTGAAGAAAATACTAATATAAGTTCTCACCTGCACAAATTTAACTACTCGATAAAAAGGAATAAGAAAAAATACTTTAGATATTAACAAATATCCTATCCATTAAAAATAAAATGAAGCTTGTGAATGAAGGAGTTGTTACATGAGAATTTATTGCCCCAACCAAAAAGGAGTCACTCATATTTCATTGAAGAGTCATTTTGGCAAAGATGTTAGCTGTATTATTATAGGTCTTGAAAGAAGCCTATACAAAGATCCATCGATAAGATAACTTGACCAAAATAATTGTCTTTCACTTTACTTGTTTCAACTTTTGATTCCTTTTCTCTAATTTTTTTCACATTTCTAAATGTTTTAATTTATAGTATTTTTTTAAACGGTATGTAAACCGTACTCAAGAAGGTCACCTCAACATTTACTCATTTCACCAAATCATTTCTCTATCATCTACCTATCTTTCTCCTAACTCCCATCTTCTTCACTTCTCTTTATATTTACTCCATAATTTTATAACGTTATCTCATTTCCGCTAACAATCATAAACCCTTCATTTCTCCTACCAATCTACACTGGCAACACATTTTCACCATTTCTTGACATCATCTCTCTAAACAAAGTCACTATGCTTAAATAACAACACATACAACTGCCTTAAGCACATGTTTTGTTTTTCTATGTCTTAGATCCAGGCCACCAAAATAAATCTCATCTCCTGTTTGTTCTTATCTCGAAGATCAAGCAAATGCGGGTTAGGAACTATATAACTGGGGACTCATCAGTTGTTTTAATATGCGGCTATTTTTCTCTTGACATTAGCATTTTCCGTGGATTAGATTACCTTCATTATTGTTTAAACCACATGGTATATTTTTGCATTTCCATAATTTCAGTTTATTGTTCTGATTTTAAACTCAAATCCTAATTATCCTCATTAATTGCATGTATTTTAACCTCAACCTAATTTAGAGCTTATTAATTACTTTTATTTCCTAGTTTAAAGCCCCATATCTTGGTTTCATACCTTTTAAATATATATGAATATATTAATTATTTTTATTTCCTAGTTTAAAGTGTTATCTCGGTTTATGTACTATACAACCAATGAGGACTAGGAAAGTTGGCCATTAGTTATTCAAAATGATGTTGTCCTTTGTTTTGAGAGCGGTGTTGTCTGTGGTTTAGATTACCTCTATAATGATTATAACACCTGTTAGTCATTAGTTCTGTTTGTGAATATTATTTGGTTCTTGTATATTATTAAAATGATAATTCAAAGTAAGGTTTTACAAAAACAATTTTAATTAATGGGTTTTTAGGCTATGAATGGATTAATATTTAGAGATTTGAGGTTTTACATATATTAGTATTGAAGCATGATTGATGCGCATAATTAATATCTAAGTTGATTTTTTACAAAATGAGTAAGTAAGTATGTCAAATATCTTTATTCATGTACTTAGTAGGATTTGGTAATAACGTCCTTATCGTTTTGTTTAAGCTAATCGTATTTAAAAATATTTATAAATTTGAAATCATGTATCTATGTAGATGGGTGGTTTTATTTTGAAAACAATGTTAACTAAAGGAAGTTTTTGTTGTTACCAAATCCCCTTATTGTATTGTTGTCAAGAAAAGTTCTTGATAAGCATATATATAATTAAAAACAATTATCATTTTTATTTGTTGATATATATTGTAATTTATTAGGCACTAGCCGCACTAATTACTTATAGACTCATACAGAACAAAACTTGTGTAACGTTATTGAGATTAGGATGTTGAACCACGAGCGTCCACTGTGTGTAGTTCATCCTATAGTTGTTGAAATTTGTTATCGCCAATAGTCTTTGTAGTTTTGCTTTACGTACCAACGAATCCTTATGGGACACATGACGAGTGTATTCAAGCAACGGTGTTATTATCCTTATTTGGTGTAACCCTTAAAGGCCTAGAGTCACTCATATAATCATCATGAACACTCACTTGAGTATGGAAAAGAAAAATTAAGAAACCTCCTTATAAAGAGTAAAATTAAAAAACCTCCTTATGAACATTTAAGTTTGTACGCAATCCTCTAAATGTGTGTTTGTATGCAGGTTTGTGACAATTCAGTTATAGACATTAGAGTATAGGCTTATGATATATGTACCCCCCCTAAATCACCATTTGTACCCCCCGGGTTTTTTCCGGTTTTTTTTTTATATTTTTTTTTTTTTTGTATTTTTATAATTTTGTATATATTATAAAACTGTGACACGGAAAAAACGGAACGAAAAATATAAAGTTTAACAGGTCAAAAGTATGAAACTGTCAAAAATTACGGAACAGAAACTGATAAAAAACTGCGTTGCACTGTAAAAAGGGGGATACAAAAGGAATCTTTTGTACTTTTTGGGCACTATTCATGGGCCAGGGGGGGTACCAATAGGGGTAGTAACGCAAGAGGTGGAAGAAGATAAGAGAATGATCCGATCTGGAGCAAATATGAAGCAAAAAGAAATTTAAGTCTTGGGAATTAGAATGTACATATAATGTTGTGTTTTGGTCACTCTAGTAGGGAGTAGTAGCTGAGAAAACTTACTGAGCCTAAGTATTACTAAATCGTGTGTATATTGAAAACAAGGTGGAAGTATTTTGAATTATAAAAAAGGTCAATAGAGCATTGAGTAACTTCAATAGAGCCATGTGTCTAACTGTTAACAACAAATGCGTTGAGTAAGTTTATGATCCTTAATCATACAAAAAATTCAATAGAGCGATTCATATGAATATAATTCGAAATACTTCTACTTTGTTTTCAATAGACACGCGTTTTAGTAATACTTAGGCTTAGTAAGTTTTGTCAATTGCTAGAGTGACCAAAACACAAAATTATAAGTACATTTGTGACAACCAACAATTTTTAGAACTTTAAATAACTATTTTACCTTTTGACTTTTTGGGTCTAACTTGAATTTTGACCGTTTGACCTTTTATTGTCATATAAAAACAATTATCGCATAATCGGTAATTTCGCGGAACTTATTTTAATAATAAATCATCATTATTATTACATAATTCTCATTTATAAATTTATTTTTAAACTTATTTGGCTTGAAAACGAGAACAACGCGTACTGACACGAAAATAATTAAATTTATTTAATTATCAAAATTTATTTAATAAAAATATTTAATAAATTATCTAACATTTTATTTCAAAAACGTTTATTATTAACGAGAATATTCGAGTTAACGTTTTATTTTACTAATAGAGTTTAACCATGATACCGATGTCTAGTAATAAACAAAACGAACATTTTAAATAAACGTTACCAAATATTTATGAAATATGGCCAAGTAAATACTTATTTTCGATGGAAAAATTATTTGGAACGCAACGGCGAAATTTTCGTGTCTTAATTCAAACGTTAACTAGTCTAAACGAGACCCGAACCAATGTTTTACAAAAATTTCCCAAAAACTTCAACTTCAGTTCCTGGGGGAAATATTTATAAAACCTACCCTAGACTTCTAAGGACTTGTCACTTTGTTTTAAACTTTTGCACTATATAAACAAAAACACTAGTTTTTTTTCTCATTTTAAACCTAACCCTAAACACACACACACTTCCAAAACTATCTGGCGCCGTCACCAGAATCCGGCCAGATCCCGGCCACTTCCGGCCACCACACCGCCGTCTACACCACCATCGAAACATCCCTACCACACCACCAACATCACCGCCACCCTGTCACCATCTCCACACCGAGCACCACACCACCAGCCACCAGCACCATCTTCATCTCCATGGCAGCTGCAACCATGCAACCGTCACTTTCGTCTTCGCCGCACCATCAGCCACCCCTACCCACCGACGCCACCACCTTCGTCTCCACTAGCCGCGCACCATATCCACCTCCACGCGGCTTAGCCGCCACTCCGAACCATCTCACCAAAACCACCACCTCTTCTCCCCATTTCCGAGTTTTGATGGTTAAAGATTTGTAAAAACTAATAATAAATTTGTGTAGTTGTATTTGTTTTAATTTGTTTCGTTCTTGATTAATCTAATTCGATTTGTTCTTTTGTTTTGGTTGGTTTACACGCCCATAAGGGGTGTTCATTTCGCCACCAAAAACACCACAAGGTGGTGTTCGGTTTGGATAGCCACCACCACAGCTGCACCCTCAAGGTGCCAGGCTCGTGGTTATTGTGTTTTGCTTACTCGCTCTTTTCTTGGTTAATTGGTTGAAAAACACGCCCATAAAAGGGTGTTTGTTTCTGTATGTTATGCTTATAAGTGGTGTTTGTTTTTGCATGTTATGCCCACAAGGGGTGTTTGTTTCTGCGTCTAAATAGCCGCTAAGAGGGTGTTTGCTTCTGCGTTTTATGGCATAAGGGTGCGTTTGGTTTAACAGCAGCCCGATAAGGGTGCGTTTGGGATAGCAGCCCCATAAGGGGTGTGCTTGGTTTTGCTTATTTTGTTACTTATTCGATCTTATTTATAAATATTGGTATGTGCTTAATTACACATACCACTTTTCATTAAAAACGGACTTAAATGACTAAAAACGTACCAAAAATACATTGTATTTGTATGTTTTGCATTTGTATTGTGCAGGAAACGGATATTTGAGAAAAGGACAAGAAGAAAGCCAAAAACGACCAAACCAAGCACGGGATGGAAAAGACAAAGTCAAAAGATAGCCAAGTGGAGAAAATACAACTTGAGGGACTAAAATTGCCAAACCTCAAGTTGTATTACAAAAATAAAAAGACAAGGGCTGAGAATGCAAATTGGGTGCAATATAACTTTAAGGGCCAGTTCTGCCAAGCTCCTAAAGTTGTATTGTGAAGGGACGAAAATTGCAATAAAGATATATGAGATGAGGGGCCAAAGCTGCCAACTTACCCAAAACCATTTTTCCCGCCCAAACAAAACCCCAGATACAACTCACGGGTTCCCTTCACCTTTTTTTACCCTGTAACCTCTACAACCCTTTGGGTAAGACATTTCCCCCTCCTCCACTATCTTCCCCCAGCTTTATAATTGCCATGTTGGCAATCCTTCACTATTTTTAAGTAATTTCAATGGCTAGATTGACTCAAAAAAAAGCACAAGAAGATTGAATGGCTGAGATTACTCTTATCAAGTCCCTCACACAACAAAAACACCTTGTGAAACCCTCATAATGAAAACACAAGCTGCAAATCCAAGAAGAAAAGACTTCGGCTATAAATAGAGTCATTTTGTAAGCCTGGAAGGCATGTAGATATAGATATTAGATTAATT
>BQNB010134461.1:0-18310 GCA_026074375.1 Tanacetum coccineum | reverse complement strand
TTACGATGATATGACGGTGAACCGAATCGACGTCATTGAAATGGCTTGTGAAGAGTATTCTCAAGAAGTTCCCGGTTTCTTTGATGTGATCACGAGTGGCAATCCCACTCCTTATTATGACCCGATCATTTCTACCTCTTCTCCGACTCTCACTCCCTTTGGGGATAGTGATTTTCTTCTTGAGGAAGTCGATGCTTTCCTCGCTCTTGAAGATGATCCAACTTCACCGAAAGTTGATGACTCTTACTATGACCCAGAGGGGGATATTCTTCTTCTTGAATCATTTCTCAATGATGATCCATCATTACCCCCTCCCACTCAAGGAAACTATTTGCCTGAAATTTGAAAAGAACTAAAAGTTTGTGAAGCTAAAACTGATAAATCTTCAATTGATGAACCTCCCGAAGTCGAACTCAAGGACTTACCTCCTCATCTCGAATACACATTTTTGGAAGGTGACAACAAGTTGCCCGTCATAATTGCTAAAGACTTGAGTGTCGAGGAAAAAGCCGCTCTCATAAAGGTTTTGAAGTCACACAAGCGAGCCATCGCTTGGAAACTCTCCGACATCAAGGGTATTAACCTGAAATTTTGTACTCACAAGATTCTAATGGAAGAGGACTACAAATCGGCGGTTTAACACCAAAGACGAGTGAATCTAAAGATCCACGATGTCATCAAAAAGGAGGTTGAAAAAATTCTTGACGCTGGATTAATTTACCCGATCTCGGATAGTCCTTGGGTAAGCCCCGTACATTGCGTACCGAAAAAGGGTGGCTTTACCGTTGTTGAAAATGATGAAAACGAGTTAATTCCGACTTGATTAGTTACGGGATGACGTGTATGCATTGAATACCGAAAGTTAAATGAAGCCACCCGTAAAGACCACTTTCCACTACCATTTATGGATCAAATGCTCGAGAGATTAGCAAAAAACGATTACTATTGTTTTCTCAGGTTACTTTCAAATTCCCATCGACCCTCATAATCAAGAAAAGACAACATTCATATGTCCTTACGGAACGTTCGCCTACCGTCGCATGCCTTTTGGCTTATGCAATGCACCGGGCACGTTCCAAAGGTGTATGATGGCTATCTTTCATGATATGATCGAAAAAACGATGGAAGTCTTTATGGATGACTTTTTGGTCTTTGGGAATTCATTTAAAAATTGCCTCTCTCGTGTAGACAAGATGCTTCAAAGGTGCGAAGACACAAATCTTTGTCTTAATTGGCAAAATAGTCATTTTATTGTTAAGGAAGGCATTGTCCTTGGCCATAATATTTCAAAAAAAGGGATTGAGATTGATAAAGCCAAAATCGATGTGATTGCTAAGTTACCTCATCCCACCACCGTAAAGGCTGTTCGGAGTTTTCTCGGTCATGCCGGTTTCTACCGACGTTTCATTAAGGATTTTTCCAAAATTTCTCGACCGATGACTCATCTTCTTAAGAAAAATACTCCGTTCATCTTCTTAAATGAATGTATTCAAGCTTTTGAAACGTTAAAGAAAAAACTTACTGAAGCTCCAATCTTGATTGCCCCTGATTGGGACCTACCCTTTGAGCTTATGTGCGATGCAAGAGACTTTGCCATAGGTGCAGTCTTGGGGCAACGTCATGAAAAACACTTTAGGCCTATACACTATGCTAGCAAAACAATGAACGAGGCGGAATCGCATTACACCACGACGGAGAAAGAAATGTTAGCCGTGGTGTATGCCTTTGAAAAATTCCGATCCTACCTCATCTTGAACAAGAGCATAGTGTATACGGATCACTCTGCCCTAAAATATCTCTTTGCTAAGAAAGATTCCAAGGCAAGATTGCTCCGGTGGGTTCTCCTCCTTCAAGAATTCACATTCAAACTAATTGACACAAAAGGAGCCGAGAATCTCGCGGCCGATCATCTTCCCTGATTAGAAAATCCGTATGAAAATGTGCTCGACCCAAAGGAGGTGAATGAAAATTTTCCTCTCGAGACACTTAATATGGTGACTTCTCGTGGTGACTCAAGTACCCCGTGGTTTGCCTATTATGCAAATTACTACGCGGGGAATTTCATTATTAAAGGGATGTCGTCCCAACAAAAGAACAAGTTTTTCAAGGATGTTAAACACTACTTTTGGGACGACCCCTATTTGTTCAAAATATGTGCGGATCAAATGATCCAGCGGTGTGTTGCAGGCCAAGAAGCTATTGATATCCTCATAGCTTGCCACAATGGACCCACCGGGGGACATCATGGTGCAAATCTCACCGCCAAAAAGGTCTTTGATGCCGGTTTCTTTTGGCCCACTATTTACAAAGATGCACACGAGTTGGTTAAAAATTGCGACTCGTGCCAACGTTAGGGAAAAATTTCACAAAGGGATGAGATGCCTTAAAATTCCATCCAAGTTTGTGAAATCTTTGACGTTTGGGGCATTGATTTCATGGGGCCATTCTCGTCTTCACGAGGGAACAAATATATACTCGTGGCGGTCGACTACTTGTCAAAATGGGTTGAAGCGAAAGCGCTCCCCACCAACGACGCCCGAGTTGTTTGCAAATTTCTTAAATCTCTCTTCGCCCGATTCGGTGCCCCTCGTGCTATCATAAGTGATCGCGGAACCTATTTTTGCAATGACCAGTTTGCAAAGGTCATGCTTAAATACGAAGTCACTCATCGTCTCTCCACCGTGTATCACCCACAAACAAGTGGGCAAGTTGAAGTATCCAATCGTGGCTTGAAACGAATTCTTGAAAGGACAGTGGGCGAGAATCGTGCCTCTTGGTCAGACAAATTAGATAACGCTCTCTGGGCCTTCCGTACAGCTTACAAAACACCCATTGGGTGTACTCCTTACAAGCTCGTGTACGAAAGGCATGTCATGCTACCGATCGAGCTCGAGCAACAGAAAGCCTACTGGGCCCTTGAAGCTTCTAACATTGACCTTTTGACCGCGGTGAACACCGGCCAAAGTTCACACAATGAACTAAAATTGAACTTCCTGTAACATGTGCCTATGAAAAATCTTTATTATAAGGAAAAAACTAAGATGGATCTATGACCCAAGATCAAAAACCGCGTTTTTAACGTCGTGATACAAGTCCTCCTCTTTACTTCTAGATTGGAAGTATTTTCTGGGCAAGCGCAATCCCTTGGTAGGACCATTCCACCATTGCCCATGTTTTTTCTCCATATGGCACCGTGAGTTATCTTCAAAACCCAAGCCAAACTTCAAGTGAACGGTCATCTAATTAAGCATACTTGGAGGAGACATACCAAAATGGTTTGTCCCTGATCCCAAACCTTCCCCAAGAGACAAATGAATTCGGGGATTGGGTCAAGCTTAGTGACCCTAAACAAGCGCTTCGTGGGAGGCACCCATGCTTATCCGTAGTTATATAATGTAGTAATGAATAAGTGTTTTTGTTGTGAGAAGCTTGCCTTTTTCCTTTCTCGTTTGCTTGTGTTTTTGTGATTGTCCATGATTGTCTCGGATTTTTGAAGCCTCTCGTGCTCCCGGTTTTTGAGCTTCAAATCCTCAGCTTCATTTGGGAAATCCAATATCCTAATCTAATCGACTAACGTTTATCTTTAAGCATACTTAATAAACGGCTTAGGATTTGCGTAGAGACCCTTCTTAAAACATTGAGGACAATGTTTAATTCTAGTATGGGGGGGGGGGGGGTCTTCGATTTGATTGTGCCTGCAGCCGTTGTTTTCACGTAATCCCGTTTTTACCACCAAAATTTCAAAAAAATGAAAAAATTTAAAAATTTTCAAAAATAAAATAAGTGTTTTGTCACAATTTTGACTTTCCTGCTAGGTAGAATAAGAATAAATTTTGACCCGATCGAGCGTGTTGAGCTCTAGCTTGTTCCTTAACATTTAGACTAAGCGTTCGCAAATCTTCGCGAAGAACGAAAAATGATAGTGTTAATTATGAGTGGGATGCTAAACAAGGATTATTTGGAAATCTTAAGAGCTCATGTGTGTAATTTGTGGCTTTTTCTCCCATAAGCTTCTAACCGGATTAATATACGTGCTATTTTTGGAGATTAAACTTAAATCAACAATTTTTATGTAGTTAATAGCAAAAATTTTAGTCTTAGTTCAAATTTATACTTGAATTTTTCAAAAAGAAGTCTTCTCTATATCGTGAAAAAAAATGATGAAAAATGAAAAAATATAATAAATATAAACTGTGGGCTGATAAAAGTTTGCTGCATCTTGCCGGCTCACAACCCGAAGTTTACAGCCTTTCTAAAGAAAGCCCAAGTAAAAATACCATCAAGACTGATAAAAGTTTGCTGCATCTTGCCGGCTCACAACCGATGTTGCAGCCTTCTAAAAAGTCGAGGGTTACAATTGCATCAATGTTATGGTTAAATATTAAGTGTGAATTAATAAATGTAAGATCTCTTTTTGTTAAATTCAAATATGCTTTTGAACTTTGACTATTCTATTTTAAGTTTTTTTTAATAAGCTATGTGTATACGAGAAACCTGAGAGTTTTTGAAACCTAAGATCCGTGAGTCCCGATACTAGTGTTTGTGAGGTGTCAAAAGCCTGGTCACTTAGCCGCAAGGTTGGGATGTGCCGAGACAAAAGTCGCTACATGGGATGATCTCGCCTTCAAACTCATTATTCTCGGGTGGAACGTGAAACATAGAATTTTGCAAAACGTTGATCCATGGTTGAAATTCAAAATAGCACATACACCTAAGATATAATAATTGTCGAAAGTGAAAAGTTCACAAGTTGCAAATATGAGTAGTGTTAGCATCTTAACTAATATTTAGCTGTGATTTCGTTTTAAGCTTGGTTTGGAGCAAGTGAAAAGTCGGGAACGATGAATTTATCCTTTTTGGGGCATTCTCGGATCGAAATGCATCTTGTTCTATGATCCCAAATGAAAATAACGAAAGTCAAATAAGTTAGTAGCTTAAATAGAAAAGTACAAAAAGATGAGAAAAAGAAAAGAAAAAAAATGAAAAAAATATTAGGAATAAGTGTATATCATTTAAAAATGGGAAAAACGGGGCTTATCTAAACTTTTGATTCTTTCATTCCCCTCGACGAACACTTAGCTACTTTTCAAGGTTATTAGTCGAGGGGGATCGAGATTCTTAGTTTTCGTAAGTGTTTACTTCATAACATTGCGTGAGGATGCGACAATGTCTTAGTATGGGGGAATTTTGGTATGTGTTTAATTACACATACCTTTTACCATTAAAATTGAGCTTAAAAGATCAAAAACATACCAAAAGTACATTGTATTTGTGTGTTTTGAATTTATATTGTGCAGGAAATTGATATCCAAGAAAATGACAAAAATCAAAGCCAAAAGCGACAAAACCGAGCACGAGAACGGAAAGAGCGTGAAGCAAAAGTCAAGTCAAAGCCAAAAAAGTCAAAGTCAAATCAAGTCAAAGTCAACCTCGGGAAGTGGATTTCGAACCCGAAAACATAAACTGCCAAAAGTGGGCTCACCCGTACCCACCTAGTGGGCCCGGGTCAGCCCACTTATACTTTATAAGCCTTAAAGCATTAATAAAGGCCCAACACCTTTATTTTATAGCCGGCCCAATCCTTGGCCCAAGAACCTTAACTTAACAGCCCAATCTCTTGGCTGTTAAGTCTATTAACCCCACAAGGACCTCTCATGCAATTCCATATATCACTTTGAGGGACTTATGTTGCCTAAGCCACAAACTATCCATCACAACAAGGACTTTCAGTGAAAACAAGTTATACACCTTGAGGGACTGTTCTGGCCAAGTCCCTAAACTTCCACCATGTATACAAACAAACAAACACCCGCCTTTCCCGCTAATCTTCCATTGTTACTATGCACCTTCCATCCCAAAAATTACCTTTACCCTAAAGTTATATCCACATTCTAGAAACCTTAATGATGTAAGGGATGACGTTTCTGACATTGACACGCTAGCAATCCATGGCAATCATTGGGGAATGATTGCGTGGATACATCCAAGGGCCAAGATGGATTTAAAGAAGCACAAGGATAAATTAAAGGTCAAGATTGAAGCTGTTATTTCCTCTTACACAAGAAAACCAGGCAAGGAATTCTAATCAGCCTATAAATAGAGGGCTTATCCTTTGTTGTAGAGGACTCTTTTTTTATCTTTTCATTGTAATTTTTATTTTAAGTTTTTGAAGTATTTCTGTATTTCCTTTTCCTTGTAAAAGTTTTAAGTTTAATGAAAAAGTTTGAGGAATTGTTTTAAGATTCTGAGTTGATTATTTCATATAATTTGTTAAGCTTTATAAGCTATGATGCAGTTTAATGATCTAACCTAAAAGCTTCACTAAGCTTTTAGCTTCTTAATCTCTGCCTTTGTTTACTGTTTTTAGCTTTTTATAAACTGCTTTACTTATAAAAACCAAAACCAAAAAAAATATATATATATATAAAAATCTAAAAAAAACCAAAAATATCAAGGAGATCTCATGGAGTATGGTGTATTTTGGATGGCCATGGGTTAGTGCTTATGTGGATATGTTATAGGTGTTGGAAATAAACTATTTTGGATTGAAAATTATACACAAAAGCTTGGACTTTTGTAAGTTTTCTATTTTTCAATTTTCTAGCTTATTTACTGTTTACTGCTTATTGTTGTTTATTGTCTGCCTTTTCATGCTTATCTATGTTTACTAATGATGTTGATTGCTTATCTTGCTTAATCTTTAGTTTAAAAGTGGTTTGTGCAAGTTTTCTTGAAAACCTGTCATTTTAGCTTATTTATTGCATAATTGGTTCTAGCTTATTTAAGTGCTTTTGTAGATGTTTAAAACTTTGCATTTGTGTTATAATAAGCTAATTAAGAGTAGGGTATTTAAGGTTTTTTGTGTTTAAAATAGGGTTTACAAGTTAAAAATATTGTTTTCTTACTTAAAGGGGTGTTTGGTTTAACTATGAAAATAGGTTAAAAAGGGTCAAAACCTGTTTTGTGATTTTGAGTTAACTTTGATTAGGTAATACTAGATATAAAATTTAGTTTGTTTAAGATTTTAAGCGTTAAAACTCAAGATTAAGGTTTTAAGAAAGTGTTGTTTGAAACTGTGAACTTAAAGCTTATTTTATCTGCTTATTTAATCATGCATTTTAATCTTATGAAAAGTTTGATGTTTATATGTTTATGCAAGTGGTAAAACAAGTTAGTATCAAAATCATTAGGCATGCATTGTTGATTTGTGATTTTTCATTTCTGTCAAAAATTTTGCAAAGTGTTAAAAAAATAGCTTTTGATTTTGCTTATTTGGCTTATCTGTATTTCAAAAATGTTTTTGATTGTTGTTATGTGTTCTTTGATGTTTAAGCTTGATCTGTTTGTTGGTCTCATTGCCATAAGGTTTTGACTGTGTTCTTGTTTTTAAGCTCAAAATTGGTAGTTTGCAAAAATTAAAAATTTTGCTAGGTGTTGTATCTATGTGAAATAGCTTTTTCATCAAGCTTTTTCTTGGCTTATAAGTTTTTCAAATTGTTTTCTGATTGAGGATTTAAGTAGCTTTTTGGATAAGCTATAAGGGCTTATAAGTTGTTTAGCCATAAGGATCCATCTTTAAGCTTATTTTTAAGCTCAAAATTGCCTTTTGTGCTGTTTGGTATGCATGTTTTTAGCTATTTTGCTCTTTTGCTTATTTGCTTATCGTTTCTGCTTAAGTTAGGCTTAGAATTGCTTATTAAGTTAGTTTAAGTTCATGTTAGCTTATTTCTTTTAAGGTAGAACTTATTTGAGCTTATTTGCATCTTAGTTTAAAAATCTTAAGTTTTTAAGCCTTTTAGTACTTTTGTCGTTTATAGCTTATTCCAGCTTAATGTCCTTGCTTATTTTTGTTTGTTTTTGCTTATTAGGTTTAGTATTAAGCTTGTCTTATCTTATTTTCCCTTGTGCTTGATTGTTAGTTTAGAAATTGCGAAAACAGTTTAGTAATTTTGGTCTTAAGGGTAAAAAGCCCACTGTCACCCTTTAGAGCTTATTGCTGTGCTTATTTGTGAATTATAAAAATAGTGTCTTTTCAAAAAGTGCTTATTTTTTTAGTCTTCTAAAAAGTTGCAAAAAAATGGCATTTAAAAAGCATTAGGGAAGGTGGAAATCCCAAGTGAGCAAGGCTCGAACTCGGGACCTCAACACCCTCAACCCAACGCTTTACACCCAACACACTCAACCATTGTGCTATAATAGATCATCCGGTAGAGCTTTGCAAAATTTATTATTTACCCCCTTTTTGAGCTCAATAAGACCAAGTCACTTCGTAGCTTATTAGGGGCTTTTTAGAGCTTATTAGATAAGCTGGGTGGACCAGCTTAATTTTCCTAGGAACTTTGCATCATTTAGGACTTTTCCTTTTTTTTTAGAATTTTTCATTAATATTTTTTATTTTTAATCATTTTTCGTAGATTAAATTTTTAGAAAGTAATTTAAAAATAGTAAATTAATTCAGAAAAGTACAAAAAATAGTTTTTGGTTTTAGAATAAATATTTTTAGGTTTACAAGCATTAAATTCTTTTTTACCACTTTTAGATTTTTATTTTGATTTTTAGCTTTTAAAATTAGTTTTATAAAATAGATTTTTATTATAAAAAGTAGTTAAAAATAGTTTTCTTAATTTTTATCATATTTTAGGCTTTTCTAACCTAGAAAATCATTTTTGGAATTTTTAGGGGTTAATTTGCTATTTTCTAGAATTTTTAATAGATTAAACTAGTTTTTAATTCATAAAAAGTTATAAAAAAACCAAAAAATATAAATCTTTTTTAGAAAATTTTCTTTTTTCCATATTTGAGGTTTGCATGCATTAAAATCTTTTGTAAGGTTTTATTTTGAATTAGTTGATAATTTAGCGCGTTTTTAGGATCCCGGTTTTGCATTTTTTGTTAAGTTAGAGTTCCCTTAGTTAATTTTAGTGTAAATTGCATCAATTTTCTCGTAGTTTTAGAAAACCAATCATAATCTTGTTCCATTCAAGCATCGGTTCTCAAAATGATTCTCGGCTTTCAATTGCATTCCTCGTTGGGGAAACGACCCGGAAATCATATTCTTGGATTACTATAATTGTGATATTTTGATTCCTACCCTCTTATTATTATATATTATATATTATAAGTATATCTTATATTTATATTTATATATTATATATTTTTAAAAGGTGTAAATCATAACGGATCAGTTTTTGGCGCCGCTGCCGGGGAGGATTGTCTACGATTGTTGAAGCCGTTTGAAAATTTGTGTTTGAAGATTGAGTCATTGGCTCAGTCAGCTCATCGAATTGCACGTGAATTGTTTCCATGATTCGTCGGGTTCTTTTGTTGTAGATTCGATACCCCTTCCTATTTGGTGCATAACCGACGAAAATTCCAATATCGGATGTAGGTCTTAATTTTCCAAGGTCTTCACTGTCATTTGTTGGGTAACAAAGAGCACCAAAAACACGAAGAAATTTAAGATCAGACTTCTTGTCATGCACTAGCTCATATGGAGTTTTGTTATGACGAGTGTGAATAAGGGATCGATTTTAAGTGTAGCAAGCAGTAGCAACAGCTGCTGCCCATAAAAACATCGGAGCCTTAGAAAATATCAGCATTGTCCTAGCAGCCTCCACAAGAGTACGGTTCCATCTTTCGACAACGCCGTTCTGCTGCGGAGTCCTCGGAACTGATTTTTGGTGAAAAATACCGACACTTTCATAATAATCAGTCAAAAATTGATTAACAAAGTTCTAATCCATACGGCACGATTAATCAAACAAGCATTGTTGAGACCGACTTGTATTTGCTTCAGAAATTTGATGACGAACTTTGAGGTTTCATCTTTCGATCTTAAAAACTTGACCCAAGTAAACCTAGAATAGTCATCAACGATGACTAAGATGTATTTCTTCCCATTAATTGTTTGCACTCGCATTGGTTCACATAAATCCATATGAAGAGTATTAAGAACTTCCAAGTTGGTGTTTTCAGATTTGGGTTTGTGGAAATATTTTTGGCTTTTTCCAAGTTGACAAGCCGAGCAAAGATGATTTTTCTCAAACTTTAACCTAGGTAAGCCTCTCACCAAATCTTTTCGAGCAAGATCATTGATGGTACCAAAGTTTAAGTGATTTAACCGGTTGAACCATCTTCATACACCCCAAATCCAGTTACCATAATACCCGGTCCTGCGGGTGTTGTTCAGCTCTCTAATAACATATGTGTTGAACCATCTTTGTTGGGAATTATACTTGAGTTGATAAGACAAAACATATGAAAGATGAAGGACTTAAAAGACAAAAGAGGAATTCTACAAAGGAATGAGGATTTGGTCAAATATTCTACAGGATAAAGATTAGGAAACATCTTAATGTGGTTTAATGTAATTTAAATAGTTTCCTTATCTATTAATTATCTTCCTTTGTAAGTCATGATCTCTCCCTATATAAAGAGACCATAGAAATAGGTTTCCAGTATCCATTCATAGTTAGACTTCTCCAATAAGAGTCTAGACACACAAAGAAATCGTGTGTATTAGTAGTTAGCTAGTTTATTAGTTTATAGTTTATTAGTAGATCAATAAAGAAAACCTTGTGATAGCATTGATGTTCTTATTTGTTATTCCGCTGTGCTTCATGTCATTCAATGTTATTATATCCTAGATAGGCTAAACGATTCTCAACATGTGGTATCAGAGCGGGTTGCTCTTGATATCTAGGATTCGTACAAGGTTTTCTAGTCGTGGTTATGAAGAAAAGAAAGTTATGGTATGAACTTTCTGTTTTGGAGGCTACAAGATCATATTCGGTGATATTAGGGTTTTTCCAGCAAACCCTAATTCAGAATATGAAGTAAAGATGATGATGGTGTTGTTCATATAGGCAATGATGTTGTTCATATAACTTGTTGATTGGTGATTCCATTGTTTGTATTCAACAACCCTTGCTGCGCAATGATTAAACCTAAATCAATTTTAGGTTTTCACAAAAGCTTCATAAACAAATCCTGCTTTTATGGTTTCTTTAATAATCGTTGGTGCTTGCGAGTCGTTTGCTGAAAAAGGGTCGCTAAATGGCAGATTTGTTAATACCGCTTGTTTGTACCGTCAGTGCTATCCGACATAGCTAGTTTGTACCGCTAGCTTTATCAGATATCGGGTGACTCACGGTTTTAGATCTCGGATAGATGATGAAATTATGGCTCGTTTTGGGGATTATTATGAAGAAAATTAATTATTGCTTATTTGATGTTGTAGTTGAGTTTTACAACTGCGTGTCTTGTCATATCTTAAAGTCGTGTTTGCAGCAGGACATTGACTTTGAAGATAACTTGTTTGGTTTGTATGGTAACGAAGACTTGATGAATCTAGCAAAGGTGTGTGACTTAATGCTCACATTTGCTATCACTTGAAGGAGTTACGTTATTGTGCTCAGTGTCTTATTATAAAGAATGAGGATTTTGTCAAAGAGATTACGGTCTGCTTATACATTAGGAGTATAAGTTCAACGTCATGGATAGTACAAGATATAAGGCACAAGCTTGGAAGATTCAACTTCTTCATCAAAATCGTTATACTCTATTTTCTTCATCAGTGATCACCACTTGGAGCCTACTGAGTTCGAGATTCGTTAATATACTTTTCATGGGAAGCTTATTGTTCACATATTTAACCATCTGAGGGGAAGTGTTCACAAGTTACATATTTACACAAGACCCCTATTTGATGATGACAAAAAGGGGAAGAATATTGACACAGAAGATTTGCGACTTGTAGAGCCTTGGTGATATAGTATGGATTAAGGGGAGGTCTATATCTTTCATATATTTTAGCTTTAGGGGAAGTTTGTGCTTATATGGTTTTGTCATTATCAAGTAGGGGAAGATTGTTGGGAATTATACTTGAGTTGATAAGACAAAACATATGAAAGATGAATGACTTAAAAGGCAAAAGAGGAATTCTACAAAGGAATGAAGATTTGGTCAAATATTCTACAGGATAAAGATTAGGAAACATCTTAATGTGGTTTAATGTAATTTAAATAGTTTCCTTATCAATTAATTATCTTCCTTTATAAGTCATGATCTCTCCCTATATAAAGAGATCATAGACATAGGTTTCCAGTATCCATTCATAGTTAGACTTCTCCAATGAGAGTCTAGACACACAAAGAAATCGTGTGTATTAGTAGTTAGATAGTTTATTAGTAGATCAATAAAGAAAACCTTGTGATAACATTGATGTTCTTATTTGTTATTCTGTTGTGCTTCATGTCATTCAATGTTATTATATCCTAGATGGGCTAAACGATTCTCAACAATTAGTGCCACGATTGCCTTTGATTAAATCGACACCATTAACATCCCTGACATAACATGAGTGTTTGCGGAACGCAACTTCAAGATCTGAATTGCAAAATTGTCTGATAGAAAAAAGATTGTGTCCCAGTCCTTCCACATAATATACCCTGGAGATCACACTGTCACCAATCACGTAATCTCCATAACCCATGATAACACCAAAATAGCCATTCCCGAATCTAACTGTCCCGATGAACTTTTTCACGAAATTCCTTAACCGTGAGCAATCCCTCGTCATATGTTTTGAACAGCCCGAGTCCAAATACTAAAGGACGATCTGTACGATCTGCATTTGAAAACAGTCGAATATGGAGAGTTTAGTACGTTGGATCCCCAACTTCTGTTGGGGTCCTGTTGGTTAGCACAAACAGAAAGTTTCAAATAATCATCAATGGATTGTGTGACAGTTATAGTGGGAGTGTCAGTGAAAATTGCTTTTTCCTGTTTGTTTTTACGCTGGTACCTAGTTAATGATTTTTGAGAAGTGTTACTTAATCTCTCAGTTATCACAATATCACTAGTACTAACGCTTTTAGGTTGTTTTACAAGCACTACTTTGGATTCAGTAAACCTAGTTAAAGGGCACTGTTCTCCTAAAGTGAATTTCCTTCTAGTGGGCTACCACTAAAATCCGACATTGGTAAACAACTTTCTAGTTGCCTGCCAGACTTTCTTAACCAGTTTAACTCTCCAAACCTTGTTGACAGGGGGTTTCTTAACAAACTTCAAAGACTTCACAACACATCTACCATGATTAAAGGACATTAAGCATTTGTTACATTCTTTGCAGACAGGATTAGAATTCAAATTAATTACAGTACGCTTATAGCTAATACTAGAATCAACACGATTCTTTTGTTTCACACTAGACTTATTATTCCTAGAATGGTCTTCTACTTTCTTCTTGTCACTCTTAGCTGGCAAGGTCCTATCTTTCTTTGTATTGCTCCTAGGCTTTGACCCGCTAGCTGCAATGGCATCTTTTACTCTTGTAGAAGGAATCATACGTTCATTAGTCTTCTTTGGTGTCTGTTGCTCAACATGTGTTTGTGAGTTATTAGTTGAAGTTTCACCTGGTCTATAAAGTAACTCGCTTTTTCCTATTTAAAGGGGCAGTAGCAATCTTTCTATCTCTTTTATTAAAATCTTTCGGACAAGTGCCAATGACATATTCAAGCAATTCCTGAGAGTGTTTAGTGTAAAGGCAGGCAGATGCAAGTGAGCTATCTAATGGTTTTTCAACCCTGGCCTCTTCAACAATCTCGCGAAGAGTTCCTACACTTTCCTTAAGATGTTTGAGATACTCTAGATGAACTTCCCTATTGTTCCTATTTCGAGGGGGAATTGGTTCAACATCGATAGCATACATACCAGGGGCAAGAACTTTTGGTTTCACAGGATCAGGCATAGTGACGCATTTCGTTTTCCCTTTTATCTGAGCCTTTAGGGTCTCAATTTCAGTTAACAAAGAAGTTGTCTTTTCAATGGTTTTAGCACGCGTTAGCTTGATTGAATCATACAATTCCTTGTAATGCTGCTTAACTTTTTCATTTTCTACCCTAAAACGCTCATTTAGATCTTGAAGGGCATTGACTTTTGCATTTAAATCTTTGTTCTGAGAATCTAAGGCCTTAAAGTCAAGAATGGGGTCTGCCTCACTATGTTTCTTTTGCAAGCGAGAAATTTTCTCTTTCAGTTCTCTAATTGTATTGCCCCTTCCTTGAAGCTGTTCTTTTAGGTTTCCAATTTCAAAAACTGACTCAAATGCAGGAGCATCCGAAGATGTCACTGATTTTTTGTTTCCAAAACGTTCCTTAAGATGTTGATACTTCAATTGCAAATTTAAGTGTTCCACCTCAAGTTTGGAAAAATGTTTTATCATCTCATCATGATCATCTTTTTGAATCTTTTGTGTCAGATTAATTTTGAGAAGTTCCACGACCACAATAGACTGCCAGTGGTCAATTATTTCTGGAGGTAGTGAAAGTCCTAAATAATTCTCTTTCGAGTAATCATGTGGTGTAATCTTAACTTTCTTTTTCACACACTCTGGGTCAATTTATTTTTTACATCATTTTTTTCCTATATGATCTCAGCTGCTCTCTATGGTGTCCTTTTGAGACAAGAACTAAGGCACTAGCATGTTAGTCTTGACAATCTCCTGAGTATTAATAGAGAGCATGTTGCACTTGGTTTGTTCTTTAGAAAGATAAATGGGGTTCTTGTAGTCCTATTGCGACCTACCCCTATTAACTTACATCCAAAAAGGACTTAGGTTTGAGCACAACAAATGGACTTTTTGAAGAGACTGATCATTGTTTAATAAATGCTATATCTCGCCATTTTCTTTTAAATGTTTCATGTCGTAAGAAATACCTTAAGGAGCTTATTTTTCTTTCTGTTTAAAATTTGTGTTTTTAACAGATGATACATCCCGTATAACTTGTTAGGTAAGTATTTTAAGGGATAGTTTAAGATATTTTTGCATTTTAACAGAATGAAGTTCCTTTTGTAAATATTCTTCCTTAAAATTACAGTCTTTAATAATCATTCTCATATGTGTATCAATCATCAGTTCTCATTCAGTTAGTTCAAATTATGCCCTTTTTCATAAACCTCGGCTAATTCCTTATATCTAGCAAGTTTAGCAGTTAGGGATGCATTAACAGTAATGATTGGTTTTGAAAAATGGGATTACCTCGGTGAGATAACATGTCTTTGTTTGTTCAAAACCCCTTTCCCCTTTAGTGAGACCCATAGTGTGATTCTCTTTTTACAGGTTTTGTCAAATTCCAAAAAAAGTTGTACTAGAGAATAAATATTTACTTGTACTTGACTTTTTATTGCGAGGACTTTGGGGACCAGCTTTCCAGGTGTATTGGAGGATATACCGTCATAGCTGTGATTGGTTTTGTAGATTTGGCCTTTTCTTTGAGAGCTTTGGCCTTCATTTTAAGAAGATCATCAAACCAAAATATCTACTCAGGGGTCAATTATTTTTGAGGTGTGAAAGTCGATAAATAATTCTCTTTTGAGTAATCATGTGGTGCAATCTTAACTTTCTTTTTCACACACTCTAGGTCTTTCATTTTTTTCAAGCATTTGTTTCCTATTAGTCTCAGCTATCTCTAGGGTGTCCTCTGAGTCATAAACTAAGGCACGAGCATGGTTAGTCTTGACAATCTCATGACCATTATATAGAGCAGGTTGAACTTGTTTTGCTTTAGACAGATATAAGGGATTCTTATAGCCTATTGCTACCCTATTGACTTCATCATAAAAGGACTTAGGTTTGCACAACATATGGACTATTTAAAGAGACTGGTCTTGCTTATATAGCTTATCTTTGACCTTTTCTTTTAAGTGTTTCATGTCCAAAAATTCTTCACGGAGCTTATTTTCTTTCTGTTTAAAATCCTGTTTTAACGTTGATAATTCTTCTCTTATTAACTTGTTATGGTTAAGGGTGGAGTGAAGTTGCATTTTAACAGACTAAAGTTCCTTTTGTAAAGATTCTTCCTTAACATTACGGTTTTTGATAATCATTCTCATCTGTGTATCAATCATCAGTTCCCGTTCAGTTAGTTCAAATTAGGCCCTTTTTCATAAACTTCAGCTAATTCCTTATATCTAGCAAGTTCAGCAGTTAGGGATGCATTAACGGTATCGTTGGGCATGTAAGAAGTGACACATTGGACATCCTGCTCATATATATCATTGGTAATAATCATTACTGCATCATTAGGAACAGAAGATACATCACTGTGTACAACTTGGTCTTCGTTGTCCTGCACATACTGTTCATACGAGATAATATTACTATTACTCGTATATTCAGTATCTGAGTCAACAACATCGTTTGGTTGTACAACATTGTGCATCTCGTGTTCCTCATGAGACTCATTCATATTATCGAGACAATTATCATGATCTTGTACCTCAGAGAGTGTGTCAGAATCATACGATGGACCAGCTTCATCATAAACTGGATCAGCAGAGGAGAGATTGGCCATGAACATTGTCTGAGCAGTAGGAGCTTCATCAACATCAGAGTCGAAGGCGTCACATTGATCAGCTTGAAAGATGTTGTCTTCGTTCTGAGCCATATCCTGAACTGGTCCCTCGTCTACATCATCATCAAAAGTGTTGGTTTGTCCACCCGCAAGAAACAACAGCTGCTCCTCATCCAAATCTACTCCATTTTCTTGAGCTTGCATCAACAACATCTTTTCCTTGAAGTAGTCAGAGTTCTATGGTCGCTTTGGCTGATTGCAGTTTCTTGCTATATGACCAATCCCATTGCAGTTGTAACACTTGATTGGCTTTCCTTGCCCAGCATTAGCATTACCAGCTCTGTTCCGAGCTCCCCCATTTCCTGCAGCAATTAATACCCACTAGTCATTTGGTTCCTTGAACCTGTTTTGTTATCCTGAAACATTCTGAAACCAAACCTGCCATTCAGAAAGTGCTTGATTCCGTGTTTTCATGATGTGTGTTGGAGGAGGTTCTCAATTGATTATTGGTTTGAGGAATTGGGTTTTGTATTATTAGGCTAGAAGGGCAACTTGTTTAGTTAAATTGTCAAGCAATTCATCAGCTGGAGAAAGACCTGTATCAAGTTGTGTGTTATCAGCAAACTGAGGTTGGTAGGTGACTGGTGGAATGTATGAGGGTTGTGGGGAATGAGAAAAACCTGTATCAAGTTGTGTATTATCAGTGAACTAAGGTTGGTATGTGACTGGTGGAATGTATGAAGGTTGTGGAGGAACTGATGATGATGAAGGATATTGATAAGGTGAAACATTAGATACTAGGGCAAGTGGATTATGTGATTATGGTTCCATCAGCATCTTGTTCTCATTGGCATGCAACTCGTGTTGCTTTAGGTAAGCATACAACTGATCCAAACTTAGAGTTCAGCTGAATTTTAGGCATGGTCATCATGATATGTCTCATGTCATTGATTAGCTTGGTAAACCTGACGTAGTAGTCATGAATGTTTTCACCCTTATGTTGCCCGAAATGTTCAAACTCATCGTACAGCTGAGATTCATGGTCATCTTTGGTCAATTCAGAACCTTCCAATAACATCTTCACATTATCCCAAATATCCTTGGCAACCATGTTATGGTTAATGAGTTTGTAGATGTCTCTTGGCAAGCCCTGAAGAAGGATATTCGTTGCACAAATATCAGCTCTAAGTCTATCCTTTTCAGCTTGTGACAGGTCTGCAACCACTCTGTCTCGTTCAGGGCCTAGATAAGGACCATCAGTACCTGTAGCAATCTCATCTCGGCACCGTCCCATCTTGAATGGGCCTTCATTAATAGACTGAAGTATGTACTCTCCATGATCTTTTCCCTTACAATATAACCGAATTCGTTGTTGCCATGACTCAAAATCAGTCTTGTCAAGCATGGGAGAGCGGGTATCAGAACCGGCCGCTTGAATATCTTTTGACTGATTGGACATTTTAACTGATTGTCAAATGATATGATTGGATCGATCAATGATTAGTGATTGTATGTTAAAAGCGGTGAAGTGAAATTAAGTGTTTTTTTGTTGTTTTGGTTTGTTAAGTTTTAAGTTTAAAAGTAGTTCAAATGTTAAAGAAGCCCAATAGTCCAAAATAGTGTCTCAAACCGCTGGAATAGTAATCAAACCTCTACTGACAAACCGCTACCATCAAACCCCTATTGCTAAATTGCAACGAATGGTAAACCGCTATGAAGACAAACTGCCAAATCGCTACCTAGAAATGAAATGGGCAGGGGTTTGTTTCCTAAATCTCTATGAGAATTAGTCTTCAAAAACCTATAAATCACTATTGTAACACCCCCAAAAATGCGTATCACAGCGGAATTATGTCGGGGGAGTTACTTCATAATACACAATGCTAGATACAAGAGAACAACCTCTAAATGTGTCGTTTGAAAAATAATCTCGTTGATTTCCTTGAAATTGATAT
>BQNB010134460.1:0-15239 GCA_026074375.1 Tanacetum coccineum | reverse complement strand
TAAAAGAATTACATTATTTCAGAGTTTTGTATGAGATTAAATGTTATGAGAAAAAAAATGAACCAATCAGAAAGTTTGATTTTGTCACGTATGCAAAATCGTGCGATCAAATTGGTCGATAAAAAGTCAAAATTGAATCAATTCTTAGTCAAAATTGAAAAAAGTAGTGGAGAAATTTGATAGAGAAAAAAAGACATAAAAATATAGGCGTCAAATTTATAAAAATCAAAAACTTAAAAAGGGGAGGTAATTACTAAAACTTTAGTGGTTGAATTTTAAATAAATAATATGGAGTTAAGTGAAACTTATAACTTTTCATATTTTTAAATAACTTTAGAAAATAACCAAATACCTCCTTATACTTTTTACATTCTATAATTTATACTTTAAAAATATAATATATATAAAATCAATATGAAGTTTATATAAGAATATCAAAAAAACATTGTTTACATGATATTAATAGATAAATTTGAACAACATCAACACTTATGTGAGTTAAAAAAAGTTAAATCTTTCATCCAACAAAATTTTGACTAAAAAATTAATGGATATTAATCAGTGTTTTAAAAAATGATTTTTTAATTGATCCGATCGAGACACTGTGTCACAGTTCAATAGGGTTTTTGGGCAAAATCCGGCTTCCGATCACCTGACCGGTTCACGGTTCAATCGACCGGGTCTTAAAACACTTATATTAATACATAATGAATTTATTTTATGTAAAACCATGTTATAATTATTAGTTGTACTAATAGCACAATTACAATACATTAAACACGGAAATACTTTCATATGCCCATATTTTAAAAAAAGTTTTAAAATAAATTTGATTTATGTGTAAGCCCCGTGCGTGCACGGGATTTATAACTAGTACACAAATACTATGTATCCATTAGGTTGGTCACTATGAGAGGTCGACCGAGTCGGTCGACCGTCGGTCGGCGTCGGTCGGCTCCCTAGTGAGTTGTTTGTCATTGTCGGTCGTCGATCGAAGAAAAGGTGCTTTTTGTCGAGAGGCTGATCGATGTCGTGTGTGGTTATGTCTCTGTTTGTGTTTTTTTCGTGTGTGTGTTTGTGAAAATGTTGTGTGTGTGTTTGTGTGTGTTGTGAGAAAGGAGGAACTAGAATAACAGTTGGTGTGAGAGAGTGATGAGGGAACACAAGCACAATAATGTTTTTTATGTATTGTTTTTTGAGTAAACAATTTAGTGATATTTTGAGTAAAATAATGATATTATTTTTTATGTATTTGAATTATTTTGTAAAGTTTTATTTAATAAAATTTAATTATGTTGTTAAAAAAATTGGAAAAAAATGAAAGTCGCCTTGTAGTGGCAAAAGGTCGCCTGTAGGTCGTCGGAGAGAGAAAGCTGATGTGACAGGCAAAAGTACAGGTCGCGACCCATGACCATAGTGACCAGCCTTAGACAATATAACTTTTCAGTTACATTTTGTACCACTTCAATTTGGTTACTCTGATAACATGTCGTTTCAATATAATAAACATGTAAATTAAGAGGGAGGTTATATTGGATACCCTCCTTTTCTTGGATATCGGGGGACCGATCTCAGCCATCCATCTAAAAATAATGAAAGGCCATGATTAAAAGAATTTTTTTAATTAAAAAAAACAAAAAAGGACGGAAGGGTATTTCGGTCAATTTCACTCACACACCTACCACTTCATCAATACTTTCAGATCTATTCTTTCTTTCTCTCTCTCTCCAAAACACACACTAAAACATACACTACTCACACATTCAAACCGATCAAAAATACACACACTAAAACACACACACATAATCGTATGACACATCAAAAATAAAAGATAATGACGGTGATGTTGCTATAGACGAGCAGATCTTAATAAATAAGCCTATAAGTGAAGGTTCGAGTTAAAAACCGTTCAAAATGATGATTAAAATCATCGATTCAGGTATGAAACACTTCATCTACATATTTTAATGTTATTTATGCATAAATGGTGAAGCCTACTGTTTTATAGATCTTGTGATGAACATATTGTGTTTTTTGTTCAAGTTATTGTGTTTATACAATTTATAATGAAGATATTTTAATATTTGATGATGGTATAGTGATAAGTAACCTTTAGATCGAGTATGTTGATGTTGATGAAGTAAATATGTGATTAGATGTTAAGTTTTCATTATTTAGAAAGGATTTGTTGATCATATTGTGATTTTAAAGACGAAATGACGTGTTAGTGAAAAAAATCATATATGATAAGTTGCCTGAAAAAATTGGAGAAACTTATATACTATATCATATATGATATAAGTTAGGTTTCAAGCATTTGTGGAGATTTTGTTGATATTATTGGTTTGAAAAGTTATTTGTGTGTATAATATCATATATGATAATCTGCTTGAAAGTTAACTTCTTTAACATTATAATATATCATATATGATATAAGTTAGATTTTAAGCGTTTATGAAGATTTTGTTGATATTATAAGTTTGAAAAGTTACTTGTGTGTATAATATCATATATGATAATCTGCTTGAAAGTTAACTTCTTTAACATTATAATATATCATATATGATAATGTGCTTGAAAGTTAAATCAAATCTTTTTATTTGTGTAGAGAAGGCTGTTTTCAAGACATCTTAAACACCGCAAGCATCCAAAGGCCCAAGAAGCTCAATGAAGAAGCTCATGAATTTTCATTTCACGGTCAAAATGTATAATCCGTTTTTCTCTTGTAATCTCCGTATGGAGTTTTGACGTCTACGGACGATTTTTGTAAACCATTAGAAACTGGTACAATGTCTTGCAATAATGGTTTAACTTTCTTTGTTCTATGTCCTCATGTTATATGCTGAAATGAAAATGGTGAAACATTTGCGGATGTAATTTTTGATATTATGTCTATTTTGTTAAAGTTTTATTGCACACATTCATAATCACTTCCAATAAAAAATAGCATTAGAACAAAACACATGTTATCATTGTGTAAACAGCTAGTATGATAGTTTGGATAAACATGAGATCATGTTTAAATCATATGTGATTTATGAAAGAAATCACCTATGATACTTTGTTACCAAATGTAAAAATACAAATATCACAAGGATGAATTCAAATGTAAAAAGAAAATGATGTAAAATCATATATGATTTTCTAGAATATCACATATGATATATAGAGGTGAGATCATTAAAGAACAATGTCATATCAAATAACAAAAGAACACATCATAGCCATCTATTTTTCATCAAATAATAAAAAACCTCACTTTTCACCTCTTTTTTAAAAATTAAATATCTTGCAAACGGTATTTCGTCAAACGACAAAAAATACACCATCGCGACGAGAATTAAATCATCTTTCTATAGAGGGGCACTTTTATATACTTTCGACGAACTTTTTTTGAATTTTTTTTCAGTCACGTCTGAAAAAATCACATGTGATTTGTAGCAGAATCACATGTGATTTCATAAAATCACATGTGATTTGTGATACAAATCACATGTGATTTTTCCAGACGTAACTAAAAAAAAAACGTTTCATATACTTTTGACGATTTTTTAGTGTTAAAATTTTCGCGAAGAAAAATTACACGTGATTTGTAAAATCACTGTGATTGTAAAATCACTGTGAATTTGTTGTTTTTAAAAATCACCGTGCTATTTTCATAAATCACATGTGAATTTCACAATCCCACATATGATTTTTAAAGTAAGAAATCACGTTGATTTCATAAATTCATAAATCCATGTGAATTTACATAATACGTTGTCTATTTTCAGTAATGAATCACTTGATTTATCTAATCATGTGAGATTTTTCAAATCATGTGGGTGATTTTCTGAGCGACAAATTTAAAGAAAAGGGATTTTTTCGGTCGAAAGTATAACAAGTGCCCGTCTAAAGAATGATAATTTAATATCTTCGTGATGGTAATAATTAAATTCTGCGTAACGATTAACGTTTTTGAGAGATATGTTAATTTTAAAAAATAGAATGAAAGTGGGGTTTTTAATTACATAAACTTAGAATTTAATTTAAGCCATTAGATGGAAATAAAATGAATGATTGAGATTGAAGGGATTGTTTTTTAATTAGATATTGTTCTACATGGATCTTTTGTCATGATATATAATAGAATCACATTCATGTAAGATCAAAAACAATAAAATTCAAGTGAAAAAAGAATTATAACACTTGTTCATATAACAATCAAATATAAAAGAGTACTTTTTTAAACAACAATTTCTTCTTGAACAACAACTTAATGTTGAACCACGACTTGTTCTTGATCTTCAAACCTCTTAGGGCACCTCCTCTTGTTGTGATCCAAACTTCCACATAATGAACAAGCATTCATGTTCTTCAATTCTGAAAATATAAAATGAATATAAAAGAATAAATAAACTGTTTTAAAAAAAATCATATATGATAATCACATGTCATATACATATGACAAAGCAATATCATATATGATATACGTATGAAAAGTATCATATATGATATATCAAACACGTTAACCAAAAGCTACTTAAAACTGCTTATTGCTAACTGATAAGCTAAATACACCTTAATTCAGCTTATATCAACAAATTAATCTAATAGAGCTTATTCAGAACATAAAAAATAGCTAATAATAAAGCTTATTAACACTAGCAACATAAATAAGCTAATACGATAGCTTATAATTCATCAAAATAAGCTAATAAGCTAGCTTATAATTCAGCAACATAAATTCAAATGATGATAATACATAAACTTATTCACATAAAGGACCTAAATAAATTAGCTTATCACTAATAACAAATAATTAAGATATTCGATCAAAATAAGCTGAATAATAAGCTTATAAATTCGGATGATGATAAATTGATAAGCTTATTCACATCAAATAAGCTAAAATAAGAACAAATATGAACCTGATGTTAATCAAATGAAGAAGGAGATGATCGATTCAAAATAAGACAATCATTGAAGATCGATCGATTAGTTATTTGTGATGATTGATCGATTAGTTGTGGATCGGTGTAGAGAGAGAAAAAAAAGACGATCTGAAAACACACACTATGTGTGTGTATCAGATGAGGTGGTTATAAAAAAAGTAAGGATATATAATGTACAAAAATACCCTCTAGTGTAAATAGACAATTTAATCTCATCTATTGGATGAGATGAAGATGGGAGGTGAAAATGAGTCCCCCGGTATCCACAAAAAGTATGGTATCCAAATGAACTTAAATCGTAAATTTAAGCTTGCTTAATTACATTAGTTTGTCTAAACAAATCATCATTAATAACCAATCCATTTAACATGTTTATATTAACCATATTACCAAATTAGTTAATATGTATCTAATATTGATGGCACTTCAACAGATGACGCAAACAGGAAATTATTGCAAACATGGAACCGAACCGAATCAATCAACATGATAATAAAACAAACATGCTCAGACCTGAGCCACATATGTAAAACAAATCATTTGATTAATAACTTAATGCAACTTAAATTCGTCCAATAAATTTTCAGCAAACATGACGCCTTATGTTTACTTCCAGTAGAAACTTTATCAACAAGCCTACTCGTTCCATGGACGGGTTTCATTGCATGATTTCAGTTTGCATCAAGACATGTTTTTCCAAGACCGACATCACATGTCTCATGTTTCTTAATATCAATTTATCCGTCAATTTAAAATAGCAAAACAATTCATGCAAATAAAATAATACATTGGCCATCTCTAATGATCATATATGCATGAATCAATTAGGGGATATACATCACCGAATAAAAAGACAACATCATTAACGCAATTCAAGATTCACAATGTATATTATTTCTACCATATACTAGTATTCACGTAATATAATCCTTTTATGTTTAAGAAATACAACAACATAAAATTCAGACCAGAGACAGTTGTGAATCTTTATTTTCTTGCCATGTGATTTTCGAAAATAGAACTGAAGTGGCAGACACCAATTCTAGAAATTTCAATGAATTGAATACACAATAATTACTCGGTCAACCTAATGATAAAATCATTTTCATATAATCACATACAGCAAGATCCACATGCATAAATGCTTAAAAACTGAAAACTTAAAAACTAAATCTCATATATGGAAAGTAAGCATGGCTGAATAAATCGCATGGATGAATAAAATTGTGGAAAACGCATTATGAAAACTAACACATTTTGATACTCATTGATTGACAAAAGGCAACATAAATTAATATGGAATACTCTCTCACATGGAAACAAGTAATCACATGGTTTGTATTCAGGGAATGATCCTATTACATTATACGAATTCAAACATATACACGATTGAACTTATTTGGAAACATAAGAAAGAAATGGTCAAGGAATAGATTGTAAAGTCTTTTTAAAAATGTATACAAACATAACATTCATCTAGACCACCCGTATGTCTTATTTTTATGATCATCTAAAGCACTTAAACGTGTTTTTTTTAATTGTTTAGGCAAGTATTCAAATTATTAATGCTAATTGAGGGCTAATACACATGCATGGGATTATAATGTAATTTAGGAAATGTTGAAATGTAATTTAGGAAATGTTGAAATGTAATCGATACACACGCATTGAATAATCTCTATTATGGAATGTATTTAATGGAGGGCTAACAATGGTGAAAAAAACAAACTTAAAAACTGAAACTATTACACGGTTTGAAAACTCAGGAATGTATTAACGTAATTTATTCAATCTTTTAAATGTACATGGCTGAAAATGATAATGTGAAATTGATAATTGATTTCTGAACCAAATCATTCCTATATATATACACCAGTCCTATATATAGACGTGACTTGTCCGCTGTATAGATTATACCGTCCTACTATACGTATCTGAATCAACCTTAAAATGATAATTAAGGACGAACGGGTATTCATTGCATACTTTTATTGATCATTGAAGTTAACTTATTGTTACCTGTTTATATTGTTGTTATATCTATATTTTTTTTCATATGTTTATGTGTGCATTGTTTCACTTAACAAAATGCAAGCAACCGCTTGGATGAATCTTGTCTCGGGATTTAAACACAAACTCAACGGAGGTGATGCTGTTATCTAAACGATGTACGGACTTGGCGAGATTCAACCTTCTTATCGCATTGTAGCTAAACTGATGCGCCTAAGCTCATATTCAACCTTGCTTGACCAAGTACAGGCTTGGCGAGAACATAACTATGTATAATAATTCCTTGAAAGAAAAAAAGAAAATATTTTTTTTTAATATGAGCATTCATGGTCATTTAAAATTGATAGTATCCCATAGTTCAGTGTGTTTGTTTGGTTTGAAATATGTTGATAACTTTGTTGGATAGTTTTTGTAAACCATAGTATAAGTGTTACGGACATATCTTGCATTCAGAAGTGTCATGGGACTGTTCAAGATAGTTTTACATTATTTGTAACATGAACTTGTGATACGAGAGACCCCCCCGCATGAAACGGTTGTTTGACAATTAATTTACTTCAAACTAGCTCAAATACATGAGCTATTTAAAAATTTATGTAGGTGTTAAGATAATTGTGCTCAATTATTGTAAAGCTAAATTAGAGGTGATTTTTAAGTATATTAAACTTTTAGAACATGAGTAACAATCCAAAACAACATGAGGATTATGGATTAATGGATTATATTTATGGGAATTATTTATCCTAAACCGGGCTAATAGCTAACATATGATATGCAATTTCAATTCGACAATAGGATTTACTTTTTTTATATTGTACAAGTGCTTGAGTGCTTCAGTTCACTCTCAACACAAAACATATTACCAACCTCATATACAAACTTTATAGTTTACATACAGGTTATCAAAAGATAACCGACAAATAACTTACATTTATATAAAAATAGTTATAAATCTAGGTCTATCCTTTTCCTTTTATGGTGAAGTACGTGCAACAAACCTATGCAAAGCTTTTAATGAAAAATACAAGGCCGGGGTTGATATATTTATTCCCAACTAATCGTCATGATTCTCACTAAAAATTGGAGCTAAGCAACGACATAGTCCTATATGTATGTTGCACGGAGCGTTATACTACTATGATGCTTGTTTTAGTTGTCTCATCTATAAGTTTGAGTTTCTAACTTATTTTTTTTCACATTGTCTAGAGGGAAATCACGTATAACTACAAAAGTATTAGTAAAGCCAGTCAAAAGTTCAGTTAAGGAGGAGTCTACACCTCAAATGTCGTGTACCAAGAATTTTTACGCGACGAGTAATGTGCATTGTTAGTTATCTCATAATTGATGTAATGTTTTATTTTCAGTTTCACTTATGTTTTTATATGTTCTTTGTGTTGATAGTTAACCTAAACTTTGGGTTAAATATATCAAGTCAGAAAGTTTAGTATATTTTATGTAATTATGTAAAATTCTGTATAAACCCAAATTGTATTGGGTTGGGTCATAGATAACGGTATAAACCGTTTCTTTAGGTCGTGACTTTTACTTTTAGTGAATCAGTGTGTTTCTTTGTTCTATCAGGCATGAAGGCACCGATTCATTTAGTATATATAGGACGAATTCTGTAATCAAAATTCAATTAATATATGTTCAATTAGTAATAAATCTGCGTTTCATATTCAGTTTCTGCACTTATACTTTTGTTCAATTCCTGTTCCAAACATACCTGTGAAGTCTGTAACATCAACAGTGGCATCAGAGCAAGTAACGATCCAGGGAAGAACAAGTGCAGGTGGCGATCGATTGAAGGAATGAGAAGAAAGCCTCGTGATTTTTGCCCTAATTAACAGTAGTAAGAAAAGGGACTATCATCTGTGTTGTTTTTTCCTCGTGTCGACAACCACCAGAGAACAAAAGAGGTTTTTTTTAGAACCGAAAGAAAGAAAGAAGAAGAAGGATTCGAAGGAGCGAGGGTTGAAGCAGCAAGTCTGACCCAAAGATAAGAACCAAACTTATCTTTCTGTTAATTTCACTTTTGTTCTTTCCTTTAAATCTGAATATATCTATATGTATATATTTTATGATTGTAAAATATCTTTAAGTATTCAAAGTAGTAAGATTTGATAAATTATTTTACAAAAGAATTAAAGTTTATTTTTAAGAAAAAGGAAGTTGTTTTCTTAAAAAAGTAAGTAAGAAATTGAACCCTTGTGGTTCAAGTAAGAAAGTAAGAGAAACCTTAGTGTTTCACAGTAAGAGAAACTTTTGTTTCGAAGCAAGTAAGAAAGTGATCACACAATCGCAAGCAAGTAAGAAAGTAAGCAAGAAACAACGTAAGTAAGAAAGCAACAAAGCATGACGAAAGGAGAAACATCTACACCAACTCGTGAGCAAAATATAGCAATTCAATGCCCGAAACTGAATGAATCAAACTACACCACATGGGCAATTATGATGGAAACAATCTTAAAGGCTTATGGCCTTTGGGAAACACTTAAAGCTACAGAAAAAGTAGATGAAAGAAAGATACATACAACAAAAGCAATGATTCTCACAACATTGCCGAAAGATATTCTAATGCAAGTTGCACAGTACGAGACTATAAAGGAAGTATGGGAATCAATTAAAGTACGACATATAGGAGAGGACCGAGTTCAGAAAGCACGGCTACAAACTTAGGAGCGAATTGGAGACTTTGAAAATGAAAAAACAAAACGAATCCGTAAGCGACATTGCCGAAAATAGGGAAGCATACGAGAGCAAATTTAAAGTCTTGGTTCAACCCTTAATTTTATAAACGACAAACATGTAATAATAAATGTAATTTATTATTTAAATGTGTTCCGAAAATTGACAGTTGTTACAATTCCGAGATTGATAAAATGTCATTTGAAGAATCAATGGGAAGGGTAATAACTTTTGAAGAACGCATCAAAAGTCAAGATGAACCAGAAGAAAGTTATCAAAACAAACTTCTAATGGCAAGATCAAGTAATCAAAATCATAGTAGTGGTCGAGGAAGAAACTTTAGTAAAGGAGAAAAAGAACGTGGAACAAGTTTTCAACAAAATACAAGATAACAAAACAAGAAAGAAATGAGATGCTATGAATGTGGTGACTTAGGTCATTTTGCATGTGAATGCACCAAATGGAAGAAGAAAGACAAGGAAGAAAATGCACACTTCATTTATGAGACTGACGATGAACCAACACTGCTGTGAAGAACAAGATAAAAGCAAGTTGAAGACCTACCTTAAACCAAAGTTTAGTTTAAGGGGGAGTGTTGATAGTTAACCTAAACTTTGGGTTAAATATATCAAGTCAGAAAGTTTAGTATATTTTATGTAATTATGTAAAATTATGTATAAACCCAAATTGTATTGGGCTGGGTCATAGATAACGGTATAAACCGTTTCTTTAGGTCGTGACTTTTACTTTTAGTGAATCAGTGTGTTTCTTTGTTCTATCAGGCATGAAGGCACCGATTCATCTAGTATATATAGGACGAATTCTGTAATCAAAATTCAATCAATTACGTCATGTTCCATATTAGTAGACAATCTGCGTTTTGCATATTCAGTTTATATGCAGCTTATACCTTTTGTTCAATTCCTGTTCCAAACATACCTGTGAAGTCTGTAACATCAACACTCTTTAGGAAGAAAACATAACATCAACACTCTTTAGGAAGAAAACTCAAATATTTACTCATGTAGACAAACAATATGATTCATGCTCTATATAACACTTTCATTAATTAAGCCATCCTTGATGATTATTGACCGGTTAGAATCAAAAGGTATGTAACTCTAATCTTGGTTAATTATTTATGCATGTTAATTGATCCTAATTGCTTCCGCTATATTTATACTTTGATGTTATAATTATAAATTGTTATGAATGTATAATTCCATCAATTCTGCAGGGTGAAGGGGCACAACGTTCCCCGATAATGTATACTTGCTAAATAAAGCACGCGAATCATGTTTTATATCTAACAACTTTACTCTATAAGTAATGTTGTGCTTCTATTCTTATTCTTATTTGTGATCATTGTGCCCTCACATGCTTACCTACTCACACTCATGCAAAAAGTCTTTCCGTTATAGCAGTCTCTCTATCCTCGTGTACGGATATGACTGTCTACATCCTATACCTCCTCAATACCCCACTCCGGCCGAATTGGGTGTTGTTGCTGTTGTACAAAGTATAACGGCACTTAAACAATAAAAATATACCTTAGTTTGGCCGTCTCTTTCTTTGTCTATCAGGCTTTAGTCACCCATGCCCACCACTGATGTGTCCAGCTAGATATTCAGTCTCTGCTCTAAGGTCTGCAAATTGTATCCTACTTTTCGTTTGTAGTAAAACGAGGATGAATTCACCGCGCTTCGTGCGGGCGTTTGTGTAGAGAAGTATTATAATTTTAAGCTAAAAGAACTACAAAGAAAATGCAAAGTTTAGACCAGCTAATACAATGATGACGTTCGCGACACTTCCATAATGTATGAAGGCCTGGATAGAAGTTGCTTAAAGTTTTGCTTTCACAAGATCTTTGTTCTATACAACCTTGATACAAAAAAATCTTATGTCCGGAAGGCCACCACCAATCTCAATTTTCGCATGTCACCATAAAATATTATTACTCCTTATAATATATCTATATGACCTTCCCATGTAATTATAAAACGGGTCAACCATTTTTTGTGAAAAAAGACGATGTTTCTTTTTCTCATAGAATGGGTGTGGCCTTAACATATATCAATGATTTATCGGATATGGACAAATATGATATAACAAAATAAACATGGAATATCAAGTACTTGGATAAGTAAGTGAACCATGATCGCATACTAACCTCCGGCTTTACTTCATTCTGGTGGAAAAGAAAGCAGAAGCGACAACATTATAGCCACGGAAACAAAAGCTTTAAGCATCCTCGGGGTTTTTCTTGATTCCTTTCAACAATCTTTGCATGTCACTTAACTACACAAACACATCTAGATTAAAGGTTAAAACAACATGTGGATATTCTTAACCAAGATTTTGCATTCATATCTAAACAATGATTTAGTTGCTGCATTTATACTTCAAACAATGTAAAGTATTGAGTACATTAAACTAAATACAAAATATAAGAAGATGAATGGAAAAATACTATTCAACCTTCAGCGTCATTACAACTTGATCCCACAGGCTCAATATTCACATCATTTGAGCTCAATATTCTTGAACCAGTGAGATATATAGTGAATTGTTAGACTGAATTTCCACTTTTCGTATCCAAACACTTCTTGTTAGATTATTGCGCCTTGAAATTGAAATAATCAAATAATCAGATTGAAAAAGCAATCTGACATTAATCTCTTTAAAGTAGTGAATAAGGCGTCCGTGAGGTCATCACTATACATTACATCAGTAGCTACCAGCAAAGATGATCTTGACAACAGCCCCTCAAGACCTGAATACATCTTCATAAGTCTCCGAGAACAAAGTCCATTTATAATGTGCTTTAGGTAAAAATCTAGGATTGCTTACTTTTTGTGCTTTTCAGATCAGTTTGGTAATATAAGCAGTTTCAAACATGTATGGACTATGGAACAACTTATTGCAAGTGCTATAGAATATGAGCCAAACACCCCTTAAAGCTGCATAATTGCAGTAGACAGGCCCAAACACCCAGTAAAGGGTTTCTACATTAGACGAGATAGTTAGTGTTAGTACAAAATAAGTATAGGGTTTAGAATAGGACTCAAATTATACGTCGGGTCGAGTTCCCAAATGATTTGAGCATTAGATCTTGTACTAGAGTAAGAGAAGTGATGATTTCTTGCACAATCAAATAAACCGTTAGTCTTACCGTGAGGACGGAACCCATGGTTAGACTCCGGCGTGAAAGTAAGTAAACATGTAGAGAGAGAAAGTATGTGTATGTAGAGTGAGAAAATCATCATGTTCATTGTGTCAGAAGGTCCCTTTTTATAAGCGAACGAAATATTAGGGTTTCTTAATATTTCGTTTGTTTAGTTAGTGGCCAGAGTGGGTCCCTTGTCGGGCAAGGTTCCGTAATAACCGTGTGTACGGACGCGTGTGCTTTCCGTGGACGGATATCCTATATTATGGCTCCGCGCCCGTTTTGCTGTGTCCGGGCCGTGACCAATGCAGGATTGGGTTTAGTTTCGGCCCATGACTGCTAAGTTGGGCCCAGAAGCCCGTGATAGTGTGGCCCAAGCCCGGAGGCTTGGTATGCCTACTATACATCATCAAGTCCCCCAAGTCTAGTATGATATTGCCTGCGGACCATGTCCTGCGTGCGGTGATCAATGCTAGACTCCGGTTTCATTAGTATGGTTTGCCGCTTTCTTCTGTGATCACATGTCTTCTCCGCAAAGCTTCCTCATCAAGTTGGTGACGTTTAGGTGACGTGGACCAATGTCGTCTTTTTATTTTCTGACTGATGTGACGTATTTACAGCTGTTTTAACTGCTCCCTAGGCGAAACTCAATCGTTGATCATATGAGTTGATTACACGTGGCATCACATCATCTGGCTGTGGGTAGATATAAATACACCGAGGGTATAAATACCCCCTCCTATTTTTACTGTTTCCTTTTCCACAACTGTACTTTCCACCATTGTTGATTTCTTCGAGCTTTTCATCTTTATCATACGTTCGCACCTCATTTTCTTCTTTTTTCTAAGGTTCTTCGGACTTCAGGTTTGCATTTTTCCTCATTTATCCTCCCAAATGGCTAACTTTGCTGCTAAATATTCCATTATGACTCAAGAAATGGTAGATAGCTTTTGTGATAACTTTTATATTCCGGCTGAGGTGCACCCTACTGCTCCAGGGCGTGATAAAACCATTACCCAATTTCCAGTCGGCAAAGTAGGTGTATATAGTAAGCTCTTTGATGTTTGTGGCTATAGGATTCCGTTTACAAAGTTTTTTATGGTCATCCTTAAATACTTTCGTGTGCATATTTCTCAATTATCGCCTTTTAGCGCGGCCCGGGTGTCCCATTTTGAAGTTCTGACGTGTGTACTCGACCTTTCCCCCTCAATGACCGTGTTCCGCGCTTTCTACACCCGTACGTATAGTGACGGATTGTTTTCCTTTGCTAAGCGTTCTACTTCGGCTCCGTCTTGTTTTCCAAAACCCCGAGACTCCATAAAAAATTGGGCGGACCATTTTTTCTGGGTTGACTCTTGCGTATTTCCCATTTTTGTTCCTTTATATACGGGAGGTGTCCTAGAAAAGGATTCGGCTCCCCATCTTACTACTCGTCAAGAGCAAACCGTTAAACTTCTTGAAAGCCATAAGGCTCCTTTCCACCGGTATCCGGAGTGCTTCTTATGCCTTGTGGGTTTGAGCCCGTACTATCCTTTTGACGAAAATTCTTATCCGGCTTTTGAGCATCCTGACAAAATGGGTAGGCGTTATTTCCTTTTAGTAGTGGTACTTTTATATTATAAAACCTGATTATTTGATGTTTATTTTGCAGATATGGGCTTGTTGGATTTTATCAAGAGTGCTGACCCTCGGAAGGTTCGGGCGGTGGAGGTTTAGATGGCAGATGATCAGGTGAAGTTGCTAGAGAGTACCCAACATTGCTTCATGCCTCTGGTGATTCTTGTAGCTAGGGGTAGTAGTTCTGCTGCGGCCTCGGAGATCCCTGCTCCGAATGAGGAAGGGCAGGAAGATGTTGCTGAAGAGGACGCTTATCTAGAGTTAGCGGACCCGGATGAGGGTACGGCTATGGTGAGGCAGAATGAAGAGGAGGTTGTTACGGAGCAGTCCGAGAAGGTTAAGAAGAGAAGATTGCAGAAGCAGAGCGATGTTCTTCCTGCTAAAAAGTTGAGGACAGATCACCCTGCCCTTGCTTTCGGCGCTGGTGGTAAAACTCTTGCCGGTCTAGAACATATTAGGCTGGCAGGTTCTCATTTGCCGGACTGAGAACAGTTTGTTTTTCCCTCTGTTGCTCCTCCTTCTTAGGAGAGCGAAGTTTTTTTGGATTCTTCTGCCCGAACGAACCTCCAGATCTATACTATTGTGGAGAGGTATATATATACACCCTTTGTCAATTGAGTTTCTGAACCCTTTCTAAACATCAAATTTTATTTGTCTTTACAGCTCTAGCGCTTTGGCTATTCCGGTAGATACTACTACTGCTGTCACAACTTCCACTGGGGCCGCTGCGACTACTAAATTGGCAATGGATGTTAATTCGGACTTGATCTGTCCTTCCCATCCTGGGGAGTCGGAAGGGTCTGATGACTCTTTTTATTCGCCTA
>BQNB010134458.1:0-18311 GCA_026074375.1 Tanacetum coccineum | reverse complement strand
ATGGAAATAACGAAAGTCGGAATATTCTAGTTAGTTGCTAAAAAAAATCATTTATTAAAAAAAATGAAAAAGTTTTATAAAAATGGGAAAATGGGGTGTTTTATAACTTGTGATTTCTTAACTCTCTCCACAAAAGTCTTTGCTACTTTTCAAAGATTTAGTTTGGGGAAGTTTTGAGGTATTTGGTTATAGAGCATATAATATTGCGTGAGGACACGCAATCGCTTAGTTTGGGGAATTTTGATATGTGTGAAAACACATATCCGTTTTATATCAAAATATCCCACAAAAGACAAAATTGTGCTTAAAATGCTTGTATATTGCTTGTTTTGTCTTTGTGATTGTGTAGGTATGGATATAGCAAAAATCACAAGAAAACGGTCAAAACCGGACAAACACGGACACGGGAAAGGAAAGAGAATACAAGAGCCGGGAGAATGCTATCAAAGGTCAACAAAAGTCAACCCTTGGTCAACCAAAGTCAACCCACAAAAAGACAAAACCCAAAAATATATCAAATCAGTCCCTCAAAGTTAACCAAATTCATAAAAAGTCCCTAAGCCCTAATGGTGTTATCTCTTAACACTATAAGAGATAACACTCGTTATCTTTCTTACATTTACCAAATCCAACCCAAAATAATAAACCTTACCCCGGCCCAAAACCTTTATAAGCCCAAAGTCAAACCCCGGGTAAAAAGAAAAGTCAAACACACTCTTATAAAAGTAAAAACGCGGGAAAAACTGTTGTTACTGTTCATCGTCGTCTCCAATATTTACCTGCGTCAAAACAAAGGGTAAATGCAAATTGGCTACGTGGCTAAGTGATTCAAGTGACGAGGAATGATATGGCAGAGTTATACATCATCCAAAGCTCTCATTGGTGGAAACCCACACAAGCAAAGACACGTGGATTGTGAGAAAGCACACAAAGATGCAAGATTTTACACTAAATCCTTCCCTAAAGAAGCATAATGGCTCTGACACACGGAATGCCACGTTGGCAATCCGTATGCTCACCAAAGTGATCCAACGGCTCAAATTATGACTCAATGATTGGAATAGATTCAAGGGCAGGGATTTATGGGAGCGTCTAACAAACTCCAGGACCTAGAAGCTTCTCTGAAGGCTATATAAAGCCTCTCACATTCACACACATACACACACATCTTCTTTTTTAGTTTTTAGCTTTTAGAAGTAATTTGTAGTTTATTTTAGCTTATTTGTAATTTTTAGCTTATTCAAGTTTTTTTAGTGTAATCTACTTTTAAATCAGCTTTGTAATCTCTTCTTATTAATATAATCAAGTTTGCTTTCAAATTCTATCTTTCCTTTAAGATTTTTATAAATAAAATATGTTGAAATTGTCAAATAAGCTCGAATAAGCTCTTATACACTCATTAAGCTTAATTACATTTGGAATTGGATGGCTGCTTGGTAATTAAGTTTTGGTTTAGTCCTGAAGGTCAGGAGTAGGTTTAGAATAGGTTTTGCATTAATAAGCTCTTAACAGCTTATAGCTTATAAGCTATAAGCTAGTGGTTTAAGCTCTTTATTGAGTTTATGATCTCTGTTTAGCTGATATCTGAGGTACATTTTCTTATCCTTTCTAAGTATTTATAAGTTTTAGTTAAAATTTATAGAAATCCAAAAATATGTGCTTATTTCAGTTTAGCCTATTGTAGTGCTTAATATTGCTTATTTTCTGTTAGTAATTGCTTATTAGTTCTTATGTAGCCTAGTTATAGATCTGTTTTTACTTAATTCAGTTTAGAATAGCTTGTTATAGTTTAAAATTTGAAAATCTCAAAATAAAGGGTTGTTTGGCATAAGCTGAAAATGGGTCAAAGTGGAGTCTTCATTGGGTTGGGGTCACTAAGCCTGTTTCTACTAGCTTAATCATGGTCTAATAATTACTTTTAATAAGCTTTTATAGATTAAATCTCAGTAATTAAGATTTTTTTTAGCTATGGTTTGATTTTGTGGTATCTTTAGTTTGCTAGATCTACTTATTTTGATAATTAGCTTAAGATTGATATAAGTCCATATTTTCATGTCAATTTTGAGTGATATTATGCATTAGAATTAAGTGTAGTGTTACTGCATTTGTAGTTTATGGTTTAACATAATCTATCACTATAGCCTAACAGTTTTAAAAAGTCACTTTTTAAGCTTAAATTTAGATAAGCTCAAGTAAGATTTAGGTCCTGAAAATTCAAGCATAAGCTCATAAGATAGCATTCTCAATTTGTTTAAACTTATTTTGTGCTTTAAACTTATTTTGATTGCTTAAAAATAAGCCTCAAAATCTGCCTAGGGGTTGTTTCGTTTAAAGCTTTCAATAGGGCTTATTTAGATTTTCTGCTTATGGCTTATATTCTAGTGCTCATTTCAGTCATTTTATGCTTATTAGGGTAGGGTTAGGTAGGAAATTTAGCTTATAATTCTTTATCATAGCTTATTTAGTTTTGTAGCTTAAAAAGTTTTTTATAAAAACCAAAAATAAAGTTAAGTAGTAACTGTCATGTTTTAAGCTGTTTCATAGCTTATTTAGGGCTTTTCATAAAAAGTTTCTTTTATTAAAAGTACTTATTCTTAGCTTTTCTAAAACTTTGCTTTTATAAGTTTTCAAAAATAAAAAAAAAGGGAAGGTGGAAATCGGGGGTGAGCAAGGCTCGAACCCCCGACCTCAACACCCTCAACCCTTTTTATAGCAACACAACACACACTCACTACCAACGCGCCCTAGGGTCTTTTTCATTATACTTTTGCAAAATTTATTATTAGTACACGATTTTTCCTTTTAAGCTTTATAATCTGTTTTAGCTTATTCGTATTTTTCGTAGCTTATTCCGTTAAGCTGTGACCCTCAAGCTTATTTTTTCCTCAGGTTCTAATTAGTATAAGCAATTTTTTTTGTATTTTTCTAGAAATTTTAATGGATAAGTTTGAGAATATTTTAAAACATTTATTTTTATAAAAAACTTTAAAAAATCATAAAAAATTAGGAAAAATAATTAAAAGAATCCTCTTCTCTTTAGTGCTGAAGAATTCATCAACATATGATCTTATTTAGATAGCGAATATGATGATTATGCAAGATGAGTCTAAAGATAATTACTAAGAACAAACGGTTAAAAGGCAGTTAGAAAAAGTTTAGAAATATGAATTTAGTAAGTTAAAAGAAAAGTTGTCCTAAACTCAAGAAAAACAAAGGAGTTGATCGCAGAGTGTACAAAATGTCAAACTCTTAAAATCGATAGCGAAAAAGTAAGGAGGAAGCTTTTAAAGCTAACTAAATATGAAAAGAGTACACATTTGTCTAAATGGAAATGATGAGTAATCAAAAACCAACCCCCGGAGATAAATACGAGGTCTAGGGTTTTAAATCATTTGAACATCATCCAACGGTATTTAAGGAAATAAAATTTTGTAAAACCTGAGGATAATACCTTCAACAGTGGCGGTCTCCAAAACACTTTAGGCGGCCCCCATAAAAGCAAGAACGCCCCCAAAGAGCAATTAAGGGACCGCCTGTCTTATTCACAAATGTCGAAAATCTGTGGTCTTTTCAAAATCCATTTTTTTGGTCCTAGACCAAAAAATATAATGGTAAACAATGTTAAAATTCCCGATTCATTGATAATGAAGTTAAAAAAAATTATAAACCATTTTTAAAACCTGAAGTTGGATTTTCTAAACCAAACTTTAGGTCAAAAACTCCACCTCCCAGAAGAGTAAACAATTCTTATCCTCGTTCTAGGACACCAAAACCAAAAAGAAATGTTGGTCGACAAAACCAACCACATGGTTTTATGTAACTTAGAATAACTTCCAACCTCAAAGTTACATGCCATGGAAATGTGTCCTCCATTCCTACATCCTAATCAAATGCATCAATTGCAAGGGATGTTTAGCACTAAAAACTTTGGACCCATGAGATATTAGGGACCAAATGTTTGAGTTATTGTCTTACATAAATAGATATGTATTGGATTCAATTTGGAACCAGATGAGTGGATAAAAGATAACGGATGCTCTAACACATGACGGGAAACCAAAATCTCTTTTCAATCTAAAGGCATACAATGGAGGTAACGTCATCTTTGGTAGTAATCTACACGGTAACATCATGGCAAATATACGATTTCTCATGGCTCACTTAAATTACTAATGTAGAGCATGTAGACAATTTAGGTTTTAACTTGCTAAGTATAGGACAAATATGTGATAGTAAGTGGAAGGTTATATTTTCTGAAAATGATAGTGAAATAGTTAAAGACGGTAAACTCATAGGTAGAGGTATTAGGAAGAAGGGCTTATATGTGATGAAATTAGGAACTAAGCCCGAAGATAAAATTTATCTTGTAACGATTGATGAAAACTCCACTTTGTGGCACAGGAGATTAGGTCACGCTAATATGCGTCTCATTCAATCGTTAGCTTCTAAGGAACTAGTTAGAAACTTACCTAAGCTTAAGTTTGATCAACACTTTTGTGATGCTTGTTAAAATTGGAAAACAAGCTCACACCAGTCACAAAGCTAAGAATGTAGTCTTAACGACTAGATGCTTAGAACTTCTCCATATGGATCTTTTCGGTCCATCCGCCGTACGGAGTTACAGAGGAAACCTCTACACCTTAGTAATAGTAGACGACTATTCTAGGTACACTTGGACAAGATTCCTTAAAACTAAGAACGAAGCCTTTGATTAATTCAAAATATTTTGTAGGAAAATACAAAACCAATTAGGATATTCTATAGTGTCAATTAGGACGGATGACGATCGGGAATTTGATAATGAAGTACAATTTGGAGAATTTTGTAATGCCAATGGGATTACTGTATCCTAATCTAATAACATACTAGATGTGAGGGTAGAAAGAGAGTGGGTTGGATGAACACTTAGAGAGAGAAAGAACATAAAAGAGAGAACTTTGTTAATGTGTGAAAAATGAACAACCAACCACCTCTCCAAGGCATGGAGAGGTGTTTATATACTTACAATGGATGGTGGGCTTGGGCTTGCATGGGTTTATCCATGGGCCTTTAGCTAACTAACTATGTAAGTTTCCAAAAATTACTTAACGAGCTAACGACTGTTATCTATGGAAGCGACCGACACTTTCCTAGGAATTTCGTATTCCTAACAATCTCCCCCTAAGGGAGGTCGCTCCATTTTACAAAAACTTAAACTTAGCATACTATGCTTTAACTTTAGTCTTGAGCTCGTTTAACTTCAATCATTAATCTTGTGGTTTGATGTAGTGATCATAGACTTTAGGTCTTGAGCTTGTTCCTTAGCTTGTCTTGAATGTGATCTTGAACACCTTGAAATCATCAACCAAGCATAATCTCGTTTTGCCATCTTGTAAATTTTGCCACCATGTGATCTTGTGACTTCTGGACCGACATGCTCATACCTTTCTTGATTTGTTGACTTGAAAAGCTTTAATGTTGCATCTTTCTTGAAATTCTTTAACTTTAACACTTCGTCACTTCGAGATAGACGTTCGGTATCAGATGACGAAATCTTCTTTGAAATTCTTTGACTTAAAACACTTCGTACACTTTAAAAATACGTAACGCTAATCAAGTATGAAGTCTTGAAACATGTACTTGAGCTTTCATGATGTCTTTATGTTTGTCGGTCGGGTATGAGCATGTGGCTATGAATCTTGTGAGTCAGCTGGAATCAGGTACCTTCACCTCCATCTTTAAGTATCCTGCATTAAAACAGTTAGCAATAAAGCGGGGGGACAAATATGGCTTTGTCATTCGCCCGTGTTTGGTTGGAGTAACCTTTGAATCCGTGAGGATCGACCTGTGATCAGGTAGATTCAATTTAAGAAGAATCTCCTTGACATGATTTCCAGCTGAAGTATCGAATCTTTCTAACACATGTGTATCAGATTCATCAAACTCAGCATGTTCTCATTATCGGAACGTCTCAAAGCAGACAACACGATAAGAGTGAACCAGCGAGTTACTATCTTACCGATTGAAATAAAAAAATTGATTTGAAAATCAATCGACGTGTCACTTGCTAAAGTGGTTTTGTGACACATCGAGAGTGTTAATCATTTCAAAATTCATCATCAAACGTCAATTCATAACCTGGAACAAGTTTGATTCTTATAGAATCGCACCATCGTTCTTTTTAGTTGTCACAAGTTTGATTCGTATAGAATCGCACAAGTCACCTACCATGAGCTTGTTTGATGTTGGCTCAAGCAGGATTTCCATCTTCATTGTGAATGATATCACTCGGATGTTCTGGCAAAATCACAAGGATAATGCGTAGGACTCTTAATATACATCTTGTTATTCACATTGTGTGATTTATCAAGCTTAATTTGACAAGTGTCCTAATGAGATTTATGGATGATCTCTTTTGGATCTAGACTCAATAGTGCACTTTGGTTTTAGTGATTGGAGGCTGGAGCTGACTTCCACCTTTTCAATATCAACTAACTCGGAGTGAGAAAGTCGATAGAAATGCGTGTAATCTCCGTGAGAAATGAAACAAGAGTCTGTTAAGTGACCTTGAGTGGCTAGGGAGGGTTGTGCATAGCGTCACTGGGTCCATGACTGTCTTCAATGTCAGACAACAACTTAGTGTTTCTGACAGTTTATGTATTGACCCGGTTTCTGCCTAAGTGTATGGAGGGCTTCTTTCTTTTCACCCTTTATCCTTACATTTCTTTTTCATTCTTTAACCCCTTCAATGCTTACCGAGACTTCATAACTAACACCTTGTTGGGTTTATTCCAATGTTAGCTCCATCTCAGTCGGCATTATTCTCGATTCTCACTTTTTCTCCTTTTGTATCATACCTAAGGACTTCTACGCTATCTAGTGGATATCCCTGGGTAGGTCCCTCTGATTCTGGCTGGATCATAGGATTTAAATACCTATGCCTAACCACCTTATAACTCAATAAATTTAAGTACATGGTCGGTCTTTTAGATATTCCATCACAATCAAAACCAAAAACATTGAGAATTTCAATCAAAGTGTTTTAGTATATATCATCAAAAAGAATGTACACCTTTGAGAGTTTTTTCATCATCCACTCATAAAAACTCCCGCCTTTTAACATGTACATCAAATCGTAGTACATTTTGCTAAGTGTGGAGTGCATTGAGTCCATTTTATTCAAATCGACATTTAATACAAATTAGATGCAGTTCAATCACATTTTCTCCCCTTATCCAAAATGTTAATCCTTTGATATTTTAGATATCAATTGATTAAACGTTCGGGGACAAAATGTTACACACAATCTATAAGGAACATTTTAGTGCTCCCCCTCAACTTATGAGGGTATATAAGACAGTGCTGAGTACAATAATTTGAAATTTTTTGAATTTACTAAGAAATTCTTGAAAAATTTTGTACTCGAGCACTCCTTAATATTACCATAATGTCTATACTACATATACACAAATTTACAAGTTTTAATTATTCACAAGGATTGACCTGTTATGATAAGGATATCATATGATAAATCATATGGTCCTTTGCAGCAGTCAAAAGTCACCCTCGTACAGTCTCTCACCAACAAATTTCTCCAAACTCCGCATAATCCTCCTGGTCTTTAGTTGTTTATCAATTGCCTAGATCATAGCTCCTGCTTTGTTTTTGTCACTTTGTCTCCAGATAGTCTGTGGCAGATACTCCATCCGAATTCCCTTTAGACGATCATTAAGAGCAGTCCGAACATCATTAAGTGTACCGTCACTGAACTTGTGTAGTTCATCAATACGCATCAGTCTGTTCTTTTTGTCTTTGTTCTGGTAAATGAAACCTCTGGGATTTGAGTATGTTGTGTAAGCTTCCCTTCTTTTAAGATCTGGTCTGTACGTATCTGGCTTAGTGAGGTTGAGCTTCTTTTGGTAACTTTCGACACCTAATTGAAGATCTTCCACACGCCTTTGGATGAAAACGCTTCTTGTGAACATTCTTAAGGAGACATTAAAAGCTAGGCGTTCTTCAACGGCGAGATTTGTCAACTTGCCTTGAACAAGAAGAAGCAGCATGTCTTCGATGTCTTGAATGTGAAGCCTGTTGAAATCACCTTCCTTGAATTTGTACAGTTTGTCATCATCCATACGAACAGTGATCCAATCAAGATGCTTGTAGTTATGCCAGTCGACTATTTCAAGCTTTGTGACAACAATGATTCTGCGTTTGGAGTAGACTTCTTACGCAGATTCCCTGTTAGTAGCAAATCCATATAATTGTTGTCGTTTTCGCCTCCAATGTGAGATTCCCCAGAGTGCATGTTTGTCATAGCTAACCGGCACTTAACTCCACATTCTGTTAGGGACCAAATCTTCAATCCATTTGATGTGCCCGTAATCTGCAGCCTTGGTCTTCGTCACTGAAGTTGCATATTTTCGGCTTGAGACACCACCGCTTAGATACTCTAGGTCGTTGTTGATGAAGTGATCAAAAGGTATGACATGACGACCTCGAGAATTAGGTATCAATGGTAGTGGCTTTCGCAGATTGATATGTGTGAAAACACATATCCTTTTTATATGAAAATAGGCCCTAAAAAGACAAAATTGTGCTTTAAATGCTTGAATATTGCTTGTTTTGTCTTTGTATTTGTGTAGGTACAGATATTGCAAAAATCATAAGAAAACGGTTAAAACTGGACAATCACGGACACGGGAACGGAATTGAGTATGCAAAAGCCAGGAGAATGCTATCAAAAGTCAACAAAAGTCAACCCTTGGTCAACCAAAGTCAACCCACAAAAAGACAAAACCCAAAAATACCAAATCAGTCCCTCAAAGTTAACCAAATTCATAAAAAGTCCCTAAGCCCTAACGGTGTTATCTCTTAACACTATAAGAGATAACACTCGTTATCTATCTTACATTTACCAAATCCAACACCAAAGCCCGAGCCCAAATCCTACCCAGGCCCAAAACCCTTATAAACCCAGAGTTATAACCCCGGGTCAAAGAAAGTCAAACACCCTCTTTTATAACCCTTATTCACCCGTCTTCTTCGATTTACCTCGAGTTCAAAACAAAGGTCAAATCAAAATTGGCCACATGGAGAAACAATTCAGGTGATAAAGGACACCTTGGCAGAGTTACACATCACCAAACGCTACCATTGGTGGAAACCTACAAGGAGAATGCCACGCGGATGCAAGGAAACACACCAAGGGCTAGATTCTTGCACTAAAAGACTTGAAAAAGAAGCACAATGGCTCTGACACACGAAATGCCACGTTGGCAATCCGTGTGCTCACCAAAGTGATCCAACGGCTCATAATAGGGATCCAATGATCGGTTAGATTGAAGGGACAGGATCCAAGGGAGTGTATACCTGACTCAGGGGCCTAGAAGCATCATTTCAGCACTATAAATACAAGCATTCACTCACACACAAGGGGCATCTTCTCTTTAGTAATTTTTAGCTTTTAAAAAATTTAGCTTATGTAATTTTTAGCTTTTAAACTTTAGCTTTTATAATTTTCAAATTCAGTAATTGTAATTCATCTTCAAGAGATTATAATCACTTTTCAAGTTAATGAAATCTAGTGTTCTTTTATTCAATCTATCATAAGCTCTTATTGTTTTCAAATGTTTTCAGTCACTTTTCTAAAAGCTCCTAATAAGCTCATATAAGCTCTTTGAGTCTCTAAGCTCAAATTGAGCTATTAATAAGCTCTTAATATATTTAAATCTAAAAATCAGCTTAATACTTTGGCTTATTGGATTTTAAGCTTTTTGGAAGATGAGCTTACCATGGAAGAGCTCATAAGGACTTTTACTGGCTTATTCTTAATAAGTCAGAGCTTGTAGATAGCTCATTAGAGCCTTTGATACCTTTGTTTAGCTAAGGTACCTTGTAAGTTCATTTACTCTTTCTGTCTTAATTTTCCTAGCTTAATTTTGCTTAAACTGCTTATAGTTTTAAGTGCTGTTGTTCTATTCAATGACTTTCTAAAAGGTCAAACAGGTTTATGAAAATCACTCTTTGGTCTAGCATTATTCACAATAGGCTTAACAGTATTAACTATGTTAGCAACATTAGTGGGTACTGCATGTCTGTTAACATTATGCCTAGCGGTATTAACAGTGTTAGTACCGCTAGCTCTAGCAGTATTAACTAGAATTTTTCCAGTTCTAGTTAGTACTGCTTTTGGAACAAATTGGTTTCGATGATTCATTCTTTGCACATTGTTCCAAATTGGCCTAATTTCCCTTTGACTAGACTTCTTCCTCATCCTATTGTTTAACTCAGCTTGTTTAGCCATCCTTTTTTCATGGAAATCACAATCTCTAATAAGATGACTAAGACTTCCACATACAAAACATGCTTTTGTAGTAAACCCATATCCCAACCCTTTCTTGTCAACTTTAGGATTTTTACTATGTGTGAATTGATTCTTAACAGTTTCCCTAGGAGTTTTTACTTGCTGGTTAGCAAAACTAGGTGTTTCTTGTTCTTTTGTTGGTAAAGACACATGCTCATCTTCACTATCTGATTCATACTCCTCAATGATAGGAGCATCAGACCAAACCTTAGGTTGACTTACTACTTTGGGTTCATTGACAGTTGGTTCAGGCAAAGATTCATGTGTTTCAACACTACAATCTGATTCACAGGTATCAAAGTCACTGGTTTGGGTTTCAGATTCACTAGTTTGAGATTGTTTTGGACCATATGTAAATTTGAGTAAGACGAGAGCGACCGAGAGAGCGCGCGAGCGAGCAGCATATGGCATGTAATTCCCTGTCATGGGTAGGGGTACAACATGCATTCCTTCTGCTGTAACAAACCTATCATACAAAGGCTGATTTTTTTTTATTTTTTTTATTTTCCCTTAATTTCCCCCCAAACTTTTCTCCTTAATCATAATACACTTTTAAAACTTCATTTCATAACTACCTCAAGATGCCATCATATCTGTAATCCCTATAACCAAGCCTAAATTTATCATTAGCACTCATCTGAGTATTTAGCAGTTTACCAAGATTTTTAGAAGAGTTGTGCCATTTTTCTACTTTAGCTTTTAAATCTTCTTTCACTTTTTATGCTTCTGCCAATAGTTTTTTATGGTATGTAAGGACATCAGTTTTATCATCTAAGTTTATTTTCATAAACCTTATCTTTTCCTCATACCAAAGTTGACTTTGTTGATGAGCAACTAATTGTGCTTCAACTTTCTTTAAATCTTGAGTATATGCCAGTATTTCTATGCTTGCATTACTAAGTTGTGCTCTTTGTTCATCATATAGTTTTTTAAGTTTAGCATAAGACTCTTTACATTCTTTGGAACAAGAAGTTACCTCTGTGTCTGAACCTAAACTGTTGCAAGCCATGAAGGCATAGTTGTCTTGATCATCTTCTGAGTGACTGGTCCAATCTACACATCCTCCATCAAGAGTTATCAAAGCATTGGATTCATCCTTCTTCCCAAGTCTTTTGCTATTATCATTAGCTTTATTCTTTTTTGACTCTTCATTGCCACCAAATCTAGATTTTATGGCTTTCCATATCTCTTTTGCATATGTCATCTTGTGAAACTTTGCTAGGTGATCTTTTGGTAAAGCAAGGAGTAAAGTGGTCCTTGCTTTTCTCTCTCTTTCCCTAGCTAGGGTTTCTTCAGCATTCTTGGGTGGCAACACCTTCATTATCCCATGAGTATCTGTAGAGACGTTCACAGGACCATTACCCTTTTGAATGACTTCCCATAAAGGATAGTCTGTATGAGTTAGGTAATGCTTCATTTTCATAGACCAAACATCATATTCTCCCTTCTTGAGAATAGGAAGTTTTATGGTGGACATAGTGTGACGGGATTGTGCTACAAAATCAAAAGTTCTTCATTGTTTAAATCTTTTGTGCCATTGATCTTGTGCTTATTCCATGGAATGATCTAGGGATCCTACAGACCTTGAGTGGCTAGGGAGGGTTGTGCTTAACGTCACTGGGTTCATGACTGTCTTCAATGTCAGACAACACCTTAGTGTTTCCGATAGTTTATGTATTGACCCGGTTTCTGCCTAAGTGTATGTAGGGCTTCTTTCTTTTCACCCTTTATCATTACATTTCTTTTTCATTCTTCAACCCCTTCAGCGCTTACCGAGACTTCATAACTAACACCTTGTTGGGTTTATTCCAGTGCTAGCTCCATCTCAGTTGGCACTTTTCCCGATTCTCACTTTTTCTCCTTTTGTATCATAAGGACTTCTACACTAACTAGTGGATATCCCTGGGTAGATCCCTCCGGTTCTGGCCGGATCATGGGATTTGAATACCTAAGCCTATCTGCCATATAACTCCATAAATTTAAGTACATGGTCGGTCTTTTAGGTATTTCATAACAATCCTTCCAAAATCATTGAAAAATTTCAATCAAAGTGTTTGATATTAATATCAAAAGATTTACACTTTGAGAGTTTTTCATTATCACTAAAAGCTCCCCCTTAACATGTGCACCGTAATCGTAGTACATGCTAAGTGTGGAGTGCATTGATTCTATTTTATATGATCACATTTCAATACAAATTAGGTTCATTTTAATCACATTTTCTCCCCTTATCCAAAATGTTAATCCCTTGATATTTTGGATATTAATTGATTAAACGTACGAGGACAAAATGTTACGTAGTATCGAACAGGAACATTTTAATGCTCCCCCTCAACTTTTGAGGGTTTATAAGACAGTGCTGAGTACAATAATTTGAAATTTTTTGAATTTAGTGAGAAATTCTTAAAAATTTATACTCGAGCACTCCTTAATGTCACCTTATTATCTACACTACATATATGCAAATTTCACAAGTTAATTATTATGTATAAGATTTGACCTGATTATGATGAGGACATCATATGATACATCATATGGTCCTTTGTAGCAGCCGAAAGTCACCCTCGTACGGTCTCCCACCAACAAATCTTTCCAAACTACTCATTATCCTCATTGACTTGAGCATTTTCTCGATCGCCTGAATCATAGCTTTTGCTCATTCCCTGTCACTCTGCCTCCATATTGTCTTTGGTAGATATTCCATCCTTATCCCTTTCAGACGATCATCAAGAGCTGTTCGAACGTCATTGAGTGTTCCGTCGCTAAACATGTGAAGTTTATCAACCCGCATCAATTTGTTCTTCTTGTCTCTGTTCTGATAGATGAATCCTCTAGGATTGGAGTATGCAGAATAGGCTTCTCTTTTTTTAAGATCAGATCTGTATGAATCCGGCTTGGTGATGTTGAGCTTCTTTTGGTAGCTCTCGACACCTAATTGAAGGTCTTCAACACGCCTTTGGATTACAATACTTCTTGTGAACATTCGGAGAGAGACACTGAAAGCTAGACGTTCTTCAACATTGAGATTTGTCAGCTTGCCTTGAACAAGAAGAAGCAGCATGTCTTCGATGTCTTGTAGGCGAAGCCTTTTGAAGTCGCCTTCCTTGAATGTGTGAAGCTTGTCATCATCTCTTCGAACGATGATCCAATCCAGATGTTTGTAGCCATGCCATTCGACAATCTGAAGCTTTGTGACAGCGATGATTCTACGTCTGGAATATACATCACGAGCAGATTCCCTGTTGACAGCAAATCCATAGAATTGTTTACGTTTGCGTCCCCAATGTGAGATTCCCCAGAGGGCATATTTGTCGTAGTTGACCGTTGTTTGACTCCACATTGCATTAGGGACCAACTCTTCAATCCATTTGATATGACTATAATCTGCAGCCTTGGTTTTTGTGACAGAAGTTGCATAGGTTCGGCTTGAAACACCACCACATAGATACGAAGTCGTTGGATTGCTGAAGTGATCAAATGGATGAACTTGACGAGATGGGAAAATCCTCAGTACCATATACTAGCACCCGAGGCTGCGGGAACCGACACAACGATAAGCCAGCACTCTTAGCAACAGACGCTCGCTTCAGATCTTTCACCGTATCACTCTTCTCCCTCCCCCCTCCCTTTCATCTCTCTCACCCGCCCATCCCCTTCTTCTATTAGCTCATCCCCACTACACGCATTTGCACCTTCATCATTTCCTCCTCCCCTCTCCCCGGCGAGAGTTAGGTATCAGGGGTAGTGGCTTTTGCAGATCATGAGGATATTGTTATCCTTTAGGGTTATGCTAATCGATCTGCTCTGTGGTTGCCTTATAGACTTCTTCAAAGAAATATTCAAGCTCGACCAGACTCTTGCATGTGCCTTTAATAAGCTCGAATGTTGGACCGGCTAATAGTTTAAGGGTCTGAGTTTCAACTTTGAGCCTATTCATCATGAATGCTGAAAAGTCAAAAGGAGTGTCCGTCAGTTCATCAAACGACTCACGAGGGTTTTCTTGCCTAGCCAAGTTGCTTAACCAAGGTTGTACTGGTCCATGATCAGCTGGCAAAGTCTTGTTCCAATCACAATCGGGAGTAGGAGGTCTGGTAGGTTTCTAAAACCAATCAGAAAGTGGATAGGTTTCTTCTTCAGGTTGATCATCAGTGACTCCTGTTTCGAACTCCTGATGTGTGGGTTTTTCAAAGTCATCGGCAGTGGGTATTGGCTCCTCCGCTTAAGCAGTCTGGCCAGCATATTGGTGCTGAGATTTGGACCCTTCATTGGACTTGCCAGTTATGGTTCTTAGCTTGTCTTCTCTTAGACCCCCGGTTTGATCCAGCGGAGGGTTCTTCGTCTTTATCCTCATAATCTTTACATCTTTTAAACGAGACTGTATCACCATAAGTGTCAAGAATGAGCTTGTCACTTTTGTAAGCTTCAACCAATGCCTTGTAGAGATTCTTTTGTTCATTAGATCTGTTGATTGACTTATTTCTCTCCAGCTTTTCAATGAGAATCTTCTTCAGCTCTAATTCAGATAGGTTGGCAGCTATAGCAAGAGATGTCTTGGATTCAGTGGATGAACGAGTCATAACCTCAGCTTTGAGTTGTTCGTTAATCGTCTTCTCAATTCTTGGCAAAATCTTGGAGACTTGTGCCTTAACTTGTTGTTTGACTTGGTCCTTGATTATTTTCTTTATGTTGTCATCAAGTTTATTAAGAAAGTCTTCGTTTTCGTCTTGAGCTTCATCTCTGAGTCTGTTAGATTGCAATTGAGTAGCTATTTTTACGGCTTCATTCATCTTGTTTGCAAGGTACGCATCAACAAAGCCGAAAATGGAAGAAACTGCTTCAGCAAATTGGTTTGTTTGCTTGAACTCAGAGAAGTCGGTTTCCAACGTTTTAAGTCTATGGTCGAACCCGAATAAAGAACCAAAGTTTGAAAGGTCTTGAAGAGAAGTACTTGGAGTTGTTGTTGGTATAGGAAATGGTGTTTGTTGCATATGTGTAATGAGAGGAGTGGGTGGTGGAGGAAGAGTTGTTGCAAACACAAGAGGTGGCTCAGCAATAGTTGTGACCGGAACATCTACCAGTGAAGTTGCCTCAGTGTTAAGATTAAATATTGGGTCATTACCTGTATTTGGTCTGGGGTTGAGCATGTTAGACACGAAGCCAGATGACACAAAAGAACTCTGCTGTTGACCTTCAAGATTGATCGGAGCAGTGAGTATCACATGAGTATCTTCTGTTTCCTGAGTTGCTTGAACATTAGGTAATGAAGCATCCGTCATCATAATGTCTCTTCCCTCCAGATTAACGTTCACGTCCCTGTATAGCTCATTCGAATCATCCTCTTCATGTGTCGCCTCTTCAACCATCTCTTCTTCCTCAATATTCGCTCCTTGAACGTCTTCATCACTGTTATCATCATCTGTTGATTCAACATGAGAAGATGTTTGAACCCTAGGATCAAAGCTATCTTCTTCATTTACTTCTTATTGCCTTGCTTCATCATCATGAGTTAAAAACTTGGGATGAACAAAGTCTTCACCATCATTGTCAGATTCAGTTCGTTCATCATCATCGTCATCATCGTGTTCACTCACATTCTCTTCATCATCATCTTCTTCTTCACTTGACTTCCAAGATATTTGCTCATCATCAAATTCATAAGTCGGTACATCAGGAACCCCTGGTGTAACACCAGTTCTTTCATGTGCACCAGAACCATTGGGTTGAGAGAGGTGAAGTTGTGTTTTGCTTCTTTCAATGGCCAGTTTCATTTGTTCAGCCTCACTCAATGCTATGTCTGAGAGAGTTTCCAATCTAAAAGTTGGTTGCTTTTTCTTTCCAGACTTTGCTACCTTAGCCATTGCTTTGACTCTTTTACCGGAGGAAGGCTTGGGTGCTTCATCAGTCTTTGTCCTAGAAGATCGACGTACATATTTTGGTTTTGGTTGCACCTTTCCAGTAGCAAGATCATGGTAAGTCTTGTACGTTTCAGATTCTTTCATTGCTAGATTGGTTAGATAGTCTGGAAGAATGGCTCCGTATCTTTGAACAACTTCATGATGAGGAAAGAATCTCATAGTTGTGAGAATAGGATCATCATTAGCCATGTGCCAGTCTACCTTATTTCTTCTTGGAATGGATTGGTCTTGTGACATGAAGTAATTGATGATAACTTTTGTGAATCTTGGGAAAAACATGTATTTGTTCTTTCTTGACTCCTTGTTTTCGATCTGAAAAACTAGGTCTTCCCAAAGAAGGTAAACATAGTCAACTTTCTCCTGGTGATACAATCCCCAAAGTATCTGAGCCCTAGAAAGACGAAGTGTGTCAATTCCGGTTACTTTACCACTGAGACACTTGTTGATGATGGTTCCAAAAGTTCTCTACGGTTGAGGTAACGTATCAACTTTGAAATCAGAGAGTAATTTGATGTTTCCAGGGTAGCCAAGTTCTCTAATGAAGGTTAGTATTTCCTCTTCAAATGGAGGATCTACAAACTTCTATCCAGGAATTTTTGGACAAATCAAAAGCATGTTTCTGAAAGTTTCCATATCAAAGGAATATCTCTTCTTGTTCATCGTGAATTTGATGTGATGCTTTCGATAGGTAACTATAGCCCACAATTCCTGCATGTAGACGGCAGGGACACTTGCTGTGATCAAGAAGGCTGGATAAAAAGGAGTGAGAGTGAGAACATCTAAAGCAACTTGAAAGGTGGATTCCTTGGGCTTGAATGTGGTACTCAATCTGTAGTTGCAACTGCCAATCATAAGACGTTGTTCCCTTGGAACAAGAGCATCGTCCAAAGCTTGTTGTTGTTCTTTAGTCAACCTCATGATTCTGCTAAGAAAGAGTCGATACAGTTTATATATAACGAAGTTTATATAGACACTATATCAAGAGACCCTGAATTGGCACTTAATGCATGTGACACGTTTAGAAAGATAACCGTTGACAGAGTGAACTTAAATTGGCTTAGTTGAAGTAATCCAATTTTAACTTAATTATATTTTATAGATAATCAATTTTAAATTTGCTACCTAACACAAGTTTTAAGTCATCTTTTGGTTAGAATTTAAGTGTCTCTGATAATTAGCCTTTTTGAATCCATTAAGCATGATTGAATCTGGTTGAATAGGTGAAAAATGCGAATTCGAACATTAAAGGATGCTGCTAATTCGAACCCTAAATGAGTTGCAAATTCGTGGTAAAAAGGATCTTTGCAAATTCGGAAAGTTCAACAGAGTTGAATTCTATGTCAAGATTTCAAGTGTTTTTCTACCTCAATATTCAATCCATGTACACTCATAGTATTCCCAACAATCATTTTAGCATCATTTAGACTCGGATTCATCAAAATTATTTCAAACGAGCTACATATCTCAATAATTCATGAATTTTCAATCATCAAACACCTCATAAATGGATTTTAACTCATACACACAATCATTTACACTTATACCATTTAACTATAACAAATCCCACAAGCATTTCAGCCAAAAAATTCAAGAACGCACCATTCGACATAAAGAATGAATCAAAACAAACTCATATGATTTTTTTATTAAAAAATTGAATTACACGAGTTTTTAACACCCTCATATGAACAAAACCCCTAAACTAATTAGCGTTTTTATTCAGTTTGAATTTTGAGGAACCCTAATTTGAGTTTTAGGGTTTTCGAAAATTAAAACCTTGTAAAAACGTAATTCCTTCGAGATGTGATATCATAAGGGTGTAAGGAACATTGTTGTAATTATACCTTTAGCACGAAATGGTTTGGAAATCGAGGATGAATAAGTAACGATCATGAGAGGGTTTTGTGAAAAAAAATAGTGTGTGTGAAACGGGGAGGGTGTTTGGTGTGATATAACATATTTTTTGTTTTTGACACATTCGCCCCCTAAACTTTCATATCTTTAGCATTTTTTGATATTAAGTTGAATAAGCATAAACAAGTTAGCACAAT
>BQNB010134457.1:5377-18311 GCA_026074375.1 Tanacetum coccineum | reverse complement strand
TCAAAGACAAGATGTTGCTGATGCAAGCTCAAGAGAGTGGGGTAGTCTTGGATGTAGAGCAATTATTGTTCCTAGCTGGTGGACAGGACAATGCTTTTGATGAAGATGTAGATGAGCAACCAGTTCAAGACCTAGCTCTCAATGTGGACAATGTGTTTCAAGCTGATGACTATGATGCAAAAGGCACGTCTTGTAGCAAAAGGATTTCGTCAAGAGGAAGGTCTAGATTTTGAAGAATCCTTTGCCCCGGTGGCTCGCCTTGAATCAATCAGGATATTCATTGCCAATGCCGCCAGTAAAAATATGACAGTTTATCAAATGGACATAAAAACTGCATTCTTAAATGACGAGCTCAAAGAAGAAGTCTATGTCTACCAACTGGAAGGCTTTGTTGACCTAGAACGTCCACATCATGTCTATCGTCTGAAGAAAGCACTTTACGGGTTAAAACAGGCTCCTCGGGCATGGTATGACACTTTGTCAAAGTTTCTTCTGGCACAAGGATTCTCCAAGGGTGTCGTCGATCCAACCTTGTTCATTCGGAAAACAGGCAAACACACTCTTCATGTTCAAATATATGTTGATGATATCATATTTGCCTCGACCGACCCCAAAGATTGTGACCGTTTTTCTAATGAAATGAGTTCTAAATTTCAAATGTCGATGATGGGTCAAATATCATTTTTCTTAGGGTTACAAATCTCTCAAAATCCTAGAGGCATTTTCATTAATCAATCTAAATATGCAAATGAGATTTTAAAGAAATTTGATCTTCATAAAAGTGACCCTGTTGACACTCCTATGGTGGAGCGAACAAAACTGGATGAGGACCTCTCAGGGACCCCTGTTGACCAGACCAAATATCGCAGCATGATTGGGTCCCTGATGTACCTCACAGCCAGTAGACCTGACCTCGTATTTGCTGTGTGCATGTGTGCTAGATATCAATCTAGGCCCACTAAAAAGCACCTTGAGGCAGTTAAATGGGTCTTTCGGTATCTCTAAGGAACCATCAATATGGGTCTTTGGTATCCGAAAGACACCGCCATGGCACTAACAGCATACGCAGACGCAGATCATGCAGGTTGTCAGGACACTCGCAGAAGTACATCTGGCAGTGCTCAGTTCCTTGGTGATAAGTTAGTCAGCTGGTCATCAAAGAAGCAAACTAGCACGTCCATCTCGTCTATAGAGGCTGAATACATCGCGATGTCTGGTTGTTGTGCCCAAATCCTATGGATGCGGTCTCAATTATCAGATTATGGCTTTACTTACAATCGCATCCCTCTGTACTGTGACAACAAGAGTGCCATAGCCCTCTGCTGCAACAACGTTCAGCACTCCAGGTCTAAACACATCGACATCCGACATCATTTCATCAGAGAACAAGTGGAAAAAGGAGTGGTTGAGTTGTATTTCGTGAGGACAGAGTATCAACTGGCGGATATATTCACTAAGGCGCTGCCCAGAGAACGATTCGAATTCATTCTCCCAAGGCTTGGCATGAAGTGTATGAAGCCGGAGACACTCAAAAGTCTTCAGGATGATCAGGATGAGTAACGGATTGGCTTCAAGTATCCTATGTAAATATGTACATACTTAAACCCAAAAAGAAAAATACAAAAATATAAAACCATCAAAAATCCATAAAAATCAGAAAATAGAAAATGCCAAAAATAGTTTTCTTCAAGACATGTCTTCCGTTTATCGATAACATTTACGGTCCTAGAAATGTCATTCAATAATGACACGGGTCTTTAAATGAAGCTCGAACGGAAGTTTAAACCTTTCAAAACATGTCTTAATGGCTTGCAGTTATTTCAGACTGCAACCCGCTTTTCAAAATGAGGAAAGCACGTCGCCAAAAAGACGGCTGTTCCTAACAACGGGTGATTAAGTTCTCCCGGGCATGGATTACTTTATATCCTTGCAACCTCGATCTAATGTACGCTTCAGTGCATTATTTCTTGATTAAGAAGAGAAGTCTTCTTTCATCCTCATAATTTTCCGTCTATGATTCTTCAGAAAATTATTTGGATCTCACGTGGTGGTGTAAAGCGGTTTTTTTTTTGAAAATTAATCGGACTTGGCTTTTCATAAATTTGACACTCAATCAACGACTACAGCTCTTTAAATAGAAAACGGGTCATTGATTGAGGGGGAGAGTGGTTCTTCAAATTTATGACATCTTTCAGGCATTTTTCGTAACTAACGGGGTTATGAATTAAGGGGGAGTTAAACTAGGAGTTGACTCAAAATGGTTCAAATATGTCAATTGAATGTTCGTTTAGGATCCTATTTGCTATGTGCTAACTGTATCCTAGGGTTAATAAATGTGAAGGACCAATTGTGTCATGTCCCCAAAGTTAATCAATCCATTAGTTGCTATGTGTCCCTAAATGTTAAAGAAATATGTAAAGAGAGGGACCATTTGTGTAATTTACATTAGGTAATAAGAAATAAGAAAGAGAGGGGCCATTTATGCCAACTGTTGAAAGTGGAACCTTAGAACAAAAAGGGGGTGTTGCGTTTTGACTTAGTCAAAATCCAAAAAATCTAGTCAAACCTTCAACTTTCTCTCTCAATCCTCTAGAGTGCGTTTTGATTAAGCTGAGATTTCTAGTGCATTCCTTCGCTTAGGTAACGTGCTCTCAATGTTATAAATCACTATCTCAATCTTTAATCTTGAACATCATGATCTGAAAATAGTTAAAATGTGTGTTTTATTTATAGACTCTCGTTTGAATAAATCGTCGGATCACGGGTTAGTGTTTTAATTATTGGGTTTTCGTTTACTTGTGTGCTAGATGATTTTGGTAGATGATGCTTAATGTTATGCCTTGAATTGGACTCACCCCCATCACCAATCGTATGGTCCTAATAATTTTCGCTTGAATATTGATTTTTTTAAGTCAAAACTCATGCGAATAAAGTATTGGTGCTGCCCAGTGTCGTTGATATTGTAATTAGCAAATGCCTTTGAATGTATGTAAAGAATAGGTTAAAGTCGTAGATGCATTAAAATTGACAGTTTGAATCTGCAAAATATAGCCTTCTTGATTGCGTTTTGATAAAGGTTCTTGGTTGGGTTTTAGGTATGATGTTCTAGGTTGCGTTTTGTCTAATGTGCTCCTGGCTGCATTTTTTGGATTAAAATTTATGTTGCGTTTTGTTAAATAATTCTTGATTGCGTTTTGCTGTTAGATTCTAGGTTGCGTTTTGTCTTTGTTCTTGAAAGCGTTTTAAGAAAATATCCCTGATTGCGTTTTGGTAGACTTGTTATGATTGCATTTTGAGTGATATTTTGGATTGCGTTTTGCTTATCTATTATTGAACAGGTCAAATCGCAACTGGTTGCGTTTTGCTTAGAAGAAATTTTTAATATTAAAATAGTAAAGCCCCCATTTCGATTTTTTTTTTAATGGTTGCGTTTTGACTATTTTTGAATATTATAAACACTGCGTTTTGATTGTTGCGTTTTGGTGGGACTGCGTTTTGCTTCATTGCGTTTTGAGTCTGTACTTTTCAAAATCATTGCGTTTTGGTCTTGAATTTGTCGCAGATGCGTTTTGCTTTAGAGTGTTTTATCCATTGCCTTTTGTCCTGCATTGTTTGGTGAATTGCCATGAATCTTGTGCGTTAACCGGTCTGTGTCAATGTCTCTCTTTGATGAATTAAACATCCCGCTCTGTTTCAAGAATTGCTCAAACTCATTGATTTACACCTATACATGATTTATGGTACCTTTCCTCTTGTTCTTGCGCATATCGTGCTTACTTTCTAGCATCTGCTCTCATCTAACAATTTCCTATCTGCATGTTTCACTCTTCTGTGATTGTAACTGTTGCAGATACAATCGGCTGATGCTGAACATGCACCCGACAATGGGCACTACAGTCGTACAGAATGAACAGATCTTTACCACGCATTCGATGGGTGCCAATTGGGAAAAGCAACTGCTATCTGAATGAAGAAAAATCTACAACCCAAACCAAATTTACAAGGATTACTGTGGATTATTCTTCAAAGCAAACAAATTTCTTCAGTGCTTTTACAGCTTTCATCAATCAAATACCGGCTATCTTATTCATCAATTCTGGGGATACTATTTAGCCTTTGACAGTAATGCGGAGCATAAGTGTCAAATGGACGTTGAAATCGGTTTGATCTCACTAAAGCACATCAGAGCAGGCTCTCAGATCACACCAGTCGACAACAACGGGGCCTTTCTCATCCTCCAACTCATGACGAACTCTTATTTGATTTTTGTTTAAGGAGTTGGGATATCCAAAGGGAAGTCTTACCACCTGTTAATGTCAAACTAATGACATGTTCCAAACGTGGTGGGCACTCACAACTATTAATCAACCTGTGCCTCACAGGAAAGGACTTCGGGATTTGATAAGTCCAGGGAAGCACCCGTGCATACAAATCCTCTTGGGGTGTTGTCAATCGAGCTTACATCGACTATGCTGAAAGGAATGTGGGAAAGAATTTACTCAATCCATCCACACTTTCACAGAGGACAAAAGGAAGAAGATAGCAACTTTTATCCTTATCCCTGAGTATCAGATTCACTAAGTGATATATTTCACATGCAACGGGCATGCACAACTTCAGTCCGAGACCCGAGTCTTCCACTCCATTTGCACTTACTTGGCAACCTTGTACTAGGTCAATCTCAAGTTCAGTGCGAAAGGGGAGCCAATGAGAAGTCTTCTGTGGATGACAATACGAATGATCTCATGTCAATGATGTCATTGTAGGAGCAGGACTCCCTTTACCTTATGATTGCTTATCATATGATCATTCATTAACCACGTAATATGTCATAACGAGGTTTTTAACCCGCGCTCCGCTGCGGAGCGCGGGATTTCACGTTAATTTACGTTGTGCGACGGGGTGTTTGTGTACCGTCAATATTTTAAACGATATCATTGTGTCAATATTTTAAACGATATCATTGTGTCTTGTGGCCAATTATGTAATACAACCATTTATCAAGCTAAAAACATAACACATTGACACATACAATAAGAAAAATCTGTAGACTACAAACTCTGGGGCAACGTAACACAATATAATACATATAGCTTTTATCCTTGAGCCACACTTGTACAACAGTAAGCGGGTCCTATGGAAAAGGAGTTACAGATGGAAAAACATCAACTATAACTTAGAAGCGGTTTTTTTGGAGCTTCTACCTGCTATGAATTCCTCCATTTTCTTGAACTGGTCCTTCGTCATTCCATTGTAATACTCATGAGCTCTCTCCTGCCATATAGAAAAAACACAAACGACTATACTTGCCCTTTATTGATACAATAAATTGCCGGTTTTAGTAGGAAAAGGCAAGTATGTTGGCACTGAATGGTTTAAAACATAACGTGTGTTTCCTATATCAGTAAAAAAATTACTCTGTTGCATTCCACTTTAAATGGAAATCTTAATAGAAGAAAACATTATTGACTTTTTATCTAATAACAAAAAAAGTACCGTCTTTCCTCTGATTTGAAATGCTTGCTATTAGTGGTTCCTTGCATGCAATCTTATTGTGTTGCCAACGAACCGCTGAATCAAAAGCTTCTTGAAAATTAGTATGCGTCAATGGTTTTCATGAAAAATATCAAGGAAAGCACATCATCAACCTTACACAAATTAGATGACAACTGATTTTTTGGTATGGTGTTTAGTTTGCGGGAAGAAGATTTGATAAAATAAGGTGAAAGCATGAGTGTCTAAATGTTGTGTTAAAGTCGATAATTTATCATACCAGTAACGAAGATTGTTTCTTCCATGAAACGCTTTCGATTAGCAAAGTAAAGCTTGCATCAGCCGTTAGCTCGTCAATCTGCCCGATCCAGTATGTGTATGAACTGTAAATAATAAAAAAGGATCACATCACCTGCAATGCTATAACATTAACTTGAATAAAAAATCTTCAAATCATGAACTGGTCTACTTGTTATAGCTAGAAACATATAGCACTTATTTAAAAATCATGTTCCCTTAAATAGAAATTGACTTTAAGGTGTGTTCTGTTATGTGCAAGTTGTCCAAAATATAATCTTGAACAAAAAAAGATAAAATTAGAGCTTAGTTAGCTTCATCTACTTCCCTCATTACTAATTATTGCATTCGTTACACCTCTCTAATTATATAATTTTTTCACATTAAGTACATAAAAAACTATAAACTTGCATCTTAACTATAAACTTGTATCTTCTCGTTTCAGAGTTCTTGCAGCTTGTCATGGAATTCATCCAACTTCTTTAGAAATATAGCAACACTTACCTCATTTGACATATCAGATACCCCTTTCTCGATTCTTCTTATATATTTTATAAAACAAACTCATTCTGATACATATTAGACTATGTTTTTTTTAATATCTTTCAAAAGTCAACACCTGATTGTCATGTTTCAGTATGGCTGCCTCATTGATCTTTCGTCTCCTAGCTGTACAAAATTCGTGTCCGTAGTAAAGTACCGATTTAACCTATTTTCATATTGCAAATAAAGCCTTATGATTCCCCAATTAGGTGACAACGGATCATTTTGCCCAATGACTGGTTATCGAACTATCACAACTTTATGTTAGAGCGTTTTACTGAATAGATCTTAACCTTTAGCTTGCAAAGAGTTTGCTCCTTTAGATAATTCTAAAGCAACAATAATGAAACACTGAGTAAACACTATTGATTATGCGGAATCTAATCAATAATGCTAAAAAGAACAATATTGAATATCACAAAAGAACTTTTATATTAAACCTTGAATCTGCCTAGGTTACAGATTACAAGCTATAATTACTATTCGATCTCTATGATCTATGTAGAACTATATCTACTAACTATGCCTAGGGTTCCTTTTATAGACTAAGGAAACCCTAATGGGCTTTACAAAACGCGTACAAAGATCATGCATATCCTTTCCTAAGATATCTCATGCATATCTCATAAACGGTACTAACTATTTTATACTAACGGTACTAACTATCTGATCAGTACTTAACACTTGGTACTGTCAGTACTAATTACAACTAGCGGTACTAAGTAATATAACTAGCGGTACTAAGTAATATAACTAGCGGTACTAAGTCAGGAATGCATAATTCCCAACAATCCTCCCCTAAACATGATTGTTGAACTTGTTTAACTTCATGTTTCTTTAGTGTAAACATCTTGAACTCTTAGAGGATGTATCCAAACACTCTATCAAATCTTGATCTTGATCTTTGATAATTTTGACATCTTCAGCTATCCATCTTCATCAGCAACAAGCAGACATCAACTAATTGGCTTTGTAATTTTTGAGCAAACTACCACCATTCAAACGGATTAGATATATCCTTTACCCAGTACGTTTGCTCTGGGATAGCCAATTCTTTATTGTAAACAACAAGGTGAATTGATAACCTTATAGTTTTGAGTAAACAGAACACTATCAACAGATTTGATTTTGCCTATACAAATATCGTATTGCTTTTGGACTAGTCAATGCTTCATTGCCATAACATGGTGCATTAATAACCATATAGTTTTTAGCAAACTATCAGCTATCAACAGATTTTATTAGTCTTTACCAGGAACTGTTTGATCCTGGACTAGCCAATTCTTTACTATGAAGCAACGTGAATTAAAAACCATACAATTTTTGGTAAATTATCAACCATAAACGAATTTGAGAAGTCTTTACCAAAGCCGTTTGCTTTGGACTAGCCAGTTCTTATGTCTGTTAAACATGGTGAACTGATGACCATTTGTTGTGTGGTCTTAGAACCAACACTCAAGGATCCTCCTCATCTCCATCAGAGTCTTTAGGTTCTAACTCTGCAATCTGCTTCTTGACAAATCTAATCAGTTCCAAAGCCATAGTACTATCTTCTTCAGTTTCTAACTTCAACTCTAGTAATTTTGACAGCACTTCCTTTTTCAAAGGATACTTATTCTCTACAAGCATATGAATGACTAATCCTTCATCAGTCATTATAGTGTGTACCCCTGAAGAACTATGTAGCTTCCAGCTTACTATCTTCCAATTTTGCTATCCATTCTAAAGCTCATCATTATCACTTTGATTGAATATGATCATTAAATCTCCCCAAAGTATTTTGTCAAATCCTTCAGGTGTCTCATCTTGGTATCTGTTTATCACAAGTTGATATATAGCACAGATGTCATCTCTATCAAGTATGGAGAGCACTGCCATCAAAGTACTGAAGTATCTTCTTTGTCTATTACTTCTAATCACCACATTAAGATAAACATCTTTTAACTCCTCAGTCTCATCATACTGTGGTTTGGTTGTAAGATACTCAGATCTCCATTCTATGATAGGATACTTCTTGTCAAGTATCTCATAATCCACTTCCTTATCCTCATCAGGAGCTATAGTTAAACACAATCTTAGCTCTTCATCATCTTTAGAAGTGAACTTTATTTTCTTAGACTTCATCTTCTTTCTTTTGCCAAGCTTTCTTTTTCTAGTTCCTTCTTCTTCTTTAATTTCTCCCTTGACACTGTCATCTTTCTTTACTCTCTTCTTAGAAGCATCAACAGCTTGTTTATTCATCTCCTTGATCACTTTTTCATCTTCAGCAGAACCAATAGCAATGAAGCTATCATCAGACCTTTTTATATTTTCATACAAAACTTGTATTTCTTCAAAACTCTTGGTCTTCAGATTAGAATGCTTCTTGCCTCCAACATGCTTCAAATATGTCATCATTTGGTTCCTAAGCTGATTTCTTGAAGGAGGTTTATTTCTGATAGCTTCAGATCTTTGTTGAGCAAGAAATCTTCTTTGGGCAACAATGGTGTCATGAAGAAATTTGGCTCTCTACTCAATAGTATACATCTCTCTCTCTTCCTCTTAAAGCTTTTCAGCAAGTATCTTGGTCACCATAAGTCTTGACTGTAAGAAATTTCATATTCATTAAAGAGTGCAGCCTTTGTAGCTTCTTCCTTAGCCAACCTTTTCTTCTCCTCTTCAGCTTCCTACTCCTCTTGAACCTTTCTGGCCACCTCTTCATCATTAGCAAGCTGTTTAAATTTCTTTTCAGCTTCAGTAATATCTTCTGATTCAGTATCAGATTCATCTTCCTCTTCAATCATATTTTTGTCTTTATCTTTTAGATCAATCTTGGGAAGAGGTTTCAATGTTAACACGGATCTTGTTGAAGTAGGCCTTGGTCTCTCAGTATCTTCAACATTCCTAATCTCTACTCCTTTTTCCTTTTCCTTCTGTTTATTCTGACTCATTGTGATGAGAACTTGTGCAATGGTCTCATCATCACCAAATATTGTTGGAATATGTGTTGAAGTTGTTGTTGAAGCTGTTTGAGTAACACTTTTCCCTTCATTTTGATCAGCAGTACCTTCACCTTGTCTATCGGTACTAACTTTTGTACTGTCGGTACCTCCATCTTGCTTGTTAGTACCTTTATTTCTCTTGTCGGTACCTTTATTTGGCTTGACAGTACTAACAGGAGCTTCAGTACTTACTTCCTTATCTGCACTTTCCTTCTCTTCTAACACCACAGAGCTTGTCCTCCCCTCATCTTGAGCATCCTCAGACTCCATGTAGTCCATTGCATCATCCACAATATCATCAAGATCATCAAAAGCTGGATCTTTATACACTGTAGGTTCAGCTTTTGCAGGTTTCCTCCCCTGTTTAGATACATACTCCTTTTGCATCCACTTTTGCTTCAATGATTTCTTTCTTGCCAATATTTGCTTCATGGATACACTCTTCATCCAAGCTTTGTGATGTGTGATAACAGGTTTGGCTTTCTTCTTAAGCTTCTTGATCTGTGCCTTCAAGTGTTTAATTTCTTTGGCTTGATTTGTGACCTGTTTACATAAAGACACACAAAGATCATATACACTTTTGGAGTGTCAGACCATCCTCATTCTCTGATAGGGATGTATCATTTTATGACTGACCTCCATGATTCCCACCAGAAACCTATGGATTGGAATCAGGAATAGCTATAGAAGGAGAAGGTCTAGGAGAAGGGTCAGTCTGTGCCTGAGGTTGGTCTTTACTTGGGTGAGGAGGAGAGGGTATGGGTTGGGAATCAGATGGTCTTTCTGAAGCCTCACCCTCATCCTCTGTTTGTTGAACCAACATAGAATCAAATAAAGGTGTAACCTTCCCTGAAAAGTTCTTACCCTTTTTAACCATAAATGTCAAGACCTTTTTAGTTAGGATTGGGACTGGAAAGTGGTCCAAGGGGACAGGCACATCTTTTAACTAATTGCTCAAAAAGATTTGTAAAAATCTTGGATACATTACAAACTTCTTAGTTGCATCCAAGTGTCGTATCATGCCACCAAAAATTAATTTTGAAAATTTGTATTTCTGATTAGTGGCTAAACAAATTACTGCTGTGGCAATATTAGTGGGAATTTGATCTCAAGAGGTGCTTTTAGAACTAATGCAGTGATTCATGGTATGAAAAAGTAATTTCCATTGGGGTGAAAGAGGGCTTTGTTAAAAGTTAAGGTATTCAGGTCTCCCTCATACCCCATTAGCTGAATATTATCAAATATAGCCTGATTATTCAAAGAATCTATCCCATCAGCATCATCAAAAAGAAGATCACTTCTTATTGATGCCTCTAAGATAGTCACAGGCTTGCCAGCAACTGTGGCATCTATATAACTAATGTTGTTGACTGTTCTAGACTTAGCAGTTATCCAAAACTGTTCAATAAATAAAGTTGAGACTATGGGACTTACAGTAAGTGCATAATAAATTGAACTGCGTGTGAGAAAGTCCATAATCTGATGAAACTCTGTATTCCCATCCGTCTTTTCCAAATAGGCCACCATATTGTGCTTAGAACAGAATTCCAAACTAGCCATCGTGTATTTGATTTTGGTAATCGTCGGTGATGAATAATTAGGGTTTGTCAATTGAAATCGATTAAGAGAGCTAAGAAGGATCAATTATGTAATTGAGATGGGTATTTATAGTAGTAGCATCCCTAATGGCGAAGAAACCGCCAAAAATTACACTCTAGACCCCTACCGGTATTTTCTCTAACGGCTTTATAGCGGTACAAACTTTGCCTGTCGGTACTAACTTTAAGCCTGTCGGTACTAACTTTTGTTAACCAAAAATCAAACAAGTTTGACAACAAAAACTCTGCAGTACCATCCATATCTCTCTCTAATGACTCTCTAGAACCCAAATAACTGAATGAAAGACATCACCATTGGCAAAATCTGTCTGCTCACATAACATTCTATACAAATTGTACAACAAATCATCTTGCCTCCCTCTATGTAGCTACAGATTCAATAATCCAAATTGAACACGTTGCAGTTATCTAATAAAATGACAACTTGCATTTTATGAGATATGTTTCAAAGAAACTCCACTTGGTTTCAATGAATACATTCCAATAATCTAATAAAATAGAAACTTATATTTTATGAGATTTATTTTCAAAGAAACTTCACTTGGTTTTAATGAATCTAAATTTGTCATGATTTGCAACCATGTTAGTAATTGGCGCACCAATTACATTTGCATGAGTAGTCACAATCGTGATTGTCATCCTAAAAGATCAACACAAACAGTTAAATAAACTGTTATAAACTGGTATCCAAGAAATCCAATCATGATTTCTATAACCTTGTACCGGATCTGCTTTAAAGAAACTCAATCTTGGTTTCAATGAATCAATAGATCAGTTTATTAGAAACTCAATCTTGGTTTCAAAATAAACTGATCTAAACAACTGCTTTTAAAAATCGTTATAGATCTGTAATTCCAAATCTGTAAATTAAAAATCTGTTTATTAAAACTGATTTCTAAAGAAACTCAACTTGATTTCGACAGAAAACAGTTTATAATTATAAAATCTGTTAATAATAATTAATCTAATTTAACAAAAGTGATTTTAATTATGTTACACAGAATCTGTTTTAAGATTGTCGGGAAACATGTACATTTTATTAATATAAATCGAATTACAATTCTGTTAGATATTAGAAAAAGACTCGGTCACCCCGTGTATTTTACTGTTTATTATAGCTCGTAGTTTAATAGTTAATAGTACGTTTTTCGGTTTTAAGTCGGGTACTAATACCCGGTATATTGTAAGTACTATATATAGTCTCTTCCAACTTTGGAAGAGACAAGTTAGTCAAATATTCATTTACAAAGAAACACTTTCTCTCTCTAGACATTCTCTCTCTAGTGTTTCTCTCTCTAAAACTAGCCCGATCCAAGAATCGAACCCGTGTTATGATATAGGATATACCACAATTGGTATCAGAGCTTATGGGATGATTGGATCGTGTGTATGTGCGATTTTTTGCTTGATTTAGCTCGAAAAGTGTGCCATAGAAAGTTCTAGCTCGTTTTTTAAAGATCTCCGAATTTTGTTGTTTGTAATGATGAAGTTTGGGTGTTTCTAGTTGCTATTACCTTGTGGTATTGTGTTGTGCAAAAGAAATCAAGCAAAATCGTTCAAAAGGGTGATTTATAGGTGATTTTGTGTGAAAAACGTCGTTGTTCTTCGTGGAGAGTTGCCAGAATTTCTTCACGGCGGTTTGGTGAAAAATATTATTTTTATTGAGTAGGTTACCAACTCTCTGACACACGGCGGGTTGCTTAAGTGGCGAGTTGCTCAAGCGGCGAGTTGTTACTAAGCAGCGGTTTGCTTACCGGCGGTTTGAATAGGCGGCGAGTTGCTCAAAGAGGCGAGTTGTTAATACGCAGCGGTTTGCTTAACAGCGGTTTGAACAGGTTATCAGCGGTTTGAACAGGTTATCAGCGGGTTGAATATTTTAAACAACAAATTTCTTAAGGAAACTCTGGCGGTTTGAAAACTCTACGGCGGTTTGATCAAAATATTCTTCGCGGCGGGTTGCTTAACTCTTCGCGGCGGGTTGCTTGGCAGCGAGTTGTGTTC